>JAUCBJ010002279.1:0-76597 GCA_032718475.1 Nemertoderma westbladi | reverse complement strand
GAGACAAATTAGAGAAATTTGGTGGAAAAATAGCGGATGATTATTAATTTGAAAATGAAAAATGTTATTCCGAGAAAATTGACTTTGCAAAATATCTGGCTGTGTGGTCTGATTGGTTAATAACTATTTCACGACCCATGGTGAGAATAATCATTATAATATACTTTCAGTTTGAGATAACAAAGTGCACGCACATATAGTTTGTAAGTAAAGGGATGAACAGACCGACAGACGCGGTACCGCAGTTTAGTTCTGTTGATAAAACGGGATTGAAGTCGGTAATTTAAAGATTCCACCACCAGGAGCCTTAATTTGTATCTTTGTGAACTGAGTGTTTGTGTGTCTTTAGATTCTCTTTTTGACTAAATTGTTTGTCACAAGAACCACAATTATACTTGACGCCTTTATGTACTGATTCTATGTGTTTCTTTAGAACTCGTTTGTCACTAAATTGTTTGTCACAAGAACTACAATTATACTTGATACCATTGTGAACTGATTGTATGTGTTTCTTTAGATAACTCTTTTTACTAAATTGTTTTTCACAATAAACGCATTTATACTTAATGCCTTTATGTACTGATTCCATGTGGGTCCTTAGATGTCCTTTTTGAGTAAATTGTTTGTCACAAGAACCGCAATTATACTTGATACCTTTATGAACTGATTCTATGTGTTTCTTCAGACTCTGTTTGTTACTAAATTGTTTGTCACAAGAACAGCAATTATACTTGATACCTTTATGTACTGATTCCATGTGAGTCCTTAGATTTCCTTTTTGAATAAATTGTTTGTCACAAGAACCACAATTATACTTGATGCCTTTATGAACTGATTCCATGTGTTTCTTTAGATATCCTTTGTCACTAAATTGTTTGTCACAAGAACTACAATTATACTTGATACCTTTATGTACTGATTCTATGTGTTTCTTTAGATATCCTTTGTCACTAAATTGTTTGTCACAAGAACTACAATTATACTTGATACCTTTATGTACTGATTCTATGTGTTTCTTTAGATATCCTTTGACGCTAAATTGTTTGTCACAAGAACCACAATTATACTTGATGCCTTTATGTACTGATTCTATGTGTATCTTTAGAAATCTATTGCCATTGAATTGTTCGTCACAATAAACGCATTTAGACTTGATACCTTTATGTACTGATTCCATGTGGGTCCTTAGATGTCCTTTTTGAGTAAATTGTTTGTCACAAGAACCGCAATTATACTGGATACCTTTATGTACTGATTCTATGTGTTTCTTCAGACTCTGTTTGTCACTAAATTGTTTGTCACAAGAACCGCAATTATACTTGATACCTTTATGTACTGATTCTATGTGTTTCTTCAGACTCTGTTTGTCACTAAATTGTTTGTCACAAGAACCGCAATTATACATGATACCTTTATGTACTGATTCTATGTGTTTCTTCAGACTCTGTTTGTCACTAAATTGTTTGTCACAAGAACAGCAATTATACTTGATACCTTTATGTACTGATTCTATGTGTTTCTTCAGACTCTGTTTCCCAATGAATTGTTTGTCACAAGAACCACAATTATACTTGATGCCTTTATGTACTGATTCCATGTGTTTCTTCAGATATCCTTTGTCACTAAATTGTTTGTCACAAGAACCGCAATTATTCTTTATACATTTATGAATTGATTCTATGTGTCTCTTTAGAGTTCCTTTGCTAGTAAATTGTTTGTCACAAGAACCGCACTTATACTTGATACCTTTATGTACTGATTCCATGTGTTTCTTCAGACTCCGTTTGTCACTAAATTGTTTGTCACAAGAACCGCAATTATACTTGATACCTTTATGTACTGATTCCGTGTGTGTCGCCAGAGTTCCTTTGTGACGGAATTGTTTGTCACAATAAACGCATTTATACTTGATGCCTTTGTGTACTGATTCCATGTGTTTCTTCAGATATGCTTTGTCACTAAATTGTTTGTTACAAGAACCACAATTATACTTGATGCCTTTATGTACTGATTCCATGTGTTTCTTAAGATTCTGCTTGTCACTAAATTGTTTTTCACAAGAACCGCAATTATACTTGATACCTTTATGTACTGATTCCATGTGTTTCTTTAGATTTCCTTTCCATGTGAACAATTTATCGCAATAAATGCATTTATACTTGATACGTTTGTGAATTGATTCCACGTGTCTCTTTATAATCCGTTTGTTTCTAAAGGGTTTGTTACATGACCCACAATTATACTTGATACCTTTATGTACTGATTCCATGTGTTTCTTTAGATTTCCTTTCCATGTGAACAATTTATCGCAATAACCGCATTTATACTTGATACCTTTATGTACTGATTCCATGTGTTTCTTTAGATTTCCTTTCCATGTGAACAATTTATCGCAATAAATGCATTTATACTTGATACGTTTGTGAATTGATTCCACGTGTCTCTTTATAATCCGTTTGTTTCTAAATGGTTTGTTACATGACCCACAATTATACTTGATACCTTTATGCAATGATTGTTTACGATTCTTCAAATTTACTTTGCGATTAATTCGCTTACACTTGAGAACGGATTTAGCAATAACTTCACAAGGAGATGGTTTCCCAATACAGAAATCGTGTCTTACAACTGGAGATTTATCTTCGGAAGTACCACAAATAGATTCCGATTTAAAACTGATAACGTTTATACCGCTGCTTGTGAGGCCGATTTGATTATTATAATATTGTTCATCTGTACAAAACTCTTGTTTGGTCTTTCGAGATTTATCTTCGGAAGTACCGCAAATAGCTCCCGCTTCTGATTTAAAACTGATAACGTTTATACCGCCGTTTGTGTTGCTGATTTCGTTATTAACAGTTGGTGGAGTGACGCATTTCTCTTGTTCCTCCTCACCGGACTGAGAATCACTTTCATCTGCCATGATACGATCCAGTAAGTCCCAAGCAGCATCACTCAAAGTATTCGAAGACATATTTAATACAATTCGGACTAACTGATGTATAAATGTGACAGTCTAAATATTACCAATATATTTCAATTTAATGACACAAACCTCACCAGTTGTGGCCTTTAATACTTTCTGGGTTTGGCTGACTGTAATACCGAATGCAGCAGCTACAGTGCTTAGGGGAATGGAGCGCCTTATAAGTGAACGTAGGAATATAATTGGGTACCTAAATTAGATCCAAATACAATAGATGTAACAGATGCACCGGTAGCTACTAAGAACATTTGGGCCTCTATCCCTACCAACATCGGTGGGTAACTCTGCGAGTTTGATTCAGGGAATACTGGAACTTTACAATGAAAGGTTTGCGGCCTCGTCACTGTAGAAAATCGTAACAGATGTTGTTTAACAAAACCTCGCTAGATTAGTTGGCGCCAATTTATCTATCATGGAACCAATTATCTATGTATTGTACTGTAGTTACGATGGTCCCCAACGGTCATCGTTTTAACAACGTAATATCCATCTATGAGATCCGCGCCCAACCCATAAGCCAAACCAGGGTCTACAATTCTTTTGTGACAGGCGAAAATGTCCCCCCACCCCCGCATAGTTTGACCGGGGGGGGGGGGGGGGGGGGTGGGGGTGCAAAATCCGACATAATTGCATAACATTTTGACACCAAGGACCAAATCTGCTACCAGATATTGTCCTTTCGTACAGATTTTGTCTGCCTTGAATCTAATGGAAACTAATAACTAGATTGTTGAATAAAATCAGTCTTCCTTCACGAATTGTCTACGAGATTAAGAAGTTATATTAGAGAATCTATCATCGGTATATAATGCTGACCAATTCAGTAGGTTAAACTATCAGTCTCTGGAGGATTTACAACAGTTAATCAAAAAATGTTAGGATTATATGTATAAAAGGAAGGCGGGTTTTCTAACCAAAACAATAAACAATATTGTTACCAATTGTGGGAATGTTGACTAGATCGTAAGAACCTATTTTCCTAAATATTAATGGTCAACTGATACCTTCATCTCCATCAATAACGTTCCTTTCAATGGGATAAATGGACATAAGAAATCCCACTCAATAATTATACAAATATTAGCAGCAACATCTCAAGCATTTCTCAAAAGCGGCTGGACCACTCGATGGTATAACGTGGATATATTAGCAGTGGCATTGAAAGCAGCAGCACTACCATCAATCTTACACAAAGTCAAGTTCATGATTGGTAACCTCGGCCAAACTGATTTAAATACCATATTATATAAAACTATTACGAGGATTATTAAATTTAGGATCATATTTTAGTAATCTAACAGGCACCAGAGATCTCAGCACAGAAATATACAGGGACATTATGTATCTGGACTGTCAGCCAGATAGTCTACCAACAGTTAAGGGCTTCAAAAAATTTCCGACTATCTAAATAGGATTACTATTTCTCTCCGAGGGATATTCGAAGTAATCAAAGTTAATATCAGCATTAAAATATAATATCAAAATTATACTAGCTGGCGGTGCTGGCGGTGCTGGCGGTGCTGGCGGTGGAGGCGCACAGCGAAAGAAGCTTTCTAGCTTCAGCGCGACTGTCCAATTGTCCACGTCTTCGTTCAAGTTTCACACAAAATATTTTCTGAACAATATTATACAAATACAGTTTCAAACGGTGCTACTATTACAATTATTATTACTTGTAATATAAATCATTCATATTCAAATATTTATTTTAATTTTAATGTGACTTAAGGGGGGGGGGGGGGGGGGGGTACACAATTTTGGTCCAAAATATGTCGAATTTTTTTTATGGTATATTATAATGCACCATTGAATGGTGTTTCCAAATCTGAAAACCGCTATTAATAGCTCTTTTACTTTTCAAGTTATGTAAATTTCCATTTAGGGAATCCTATTGAAATTACTATTACTATATTGTATAATGAAAGGTCGATTATCTCCAAATTTTTTTTCATGAAATTGTCGAATTCAAAACCCTACTATTTCTACAATTTTTGAGTAATTAGTCTGAAACTTCCTGTGGGTGTCTAGATAGCCACCCTGCATAAAAGTCTCAGGCAACTTTTCGAAATTTTTTGTTAATAAAATTTAATACTATTTATAAAAAACCTAAAAATTAGCATAAATTTGCAGCGCCACCTAGCGGTGCAGAATTATTTTAAAAAAATTTCGCCTGATTTTTTTTTATTATTAACTAGTATTAACTAATATTAAATCAGCGGAAAATTTTTTTTTCTGACCTGTCATGTAGAATAGCATCTTAGGCACCTATATGCCAAATTTTAGCCAAAACCAAACAATTTTGAAACGCTGAGAGTGATAAATCGAAGAGTTGTCCGAAAATGGTGTACCCCCACCTTAAAGCTTTAGTCTATTATTACGTAGATGCAGTCCAGTATCCACTCAGTACTCCCATTAAGTGAGAAATGTAACTGTATGTCAATAAACAATGAAGATCGTTTATATCAATTGTGAATTTTATCCTCAAAAATGTTCAACTTAATGTCGAAATATAATCGACATTTTGATCATATCTCATTGGTATCATATTTGTTGGGTGTTGTATGTCTTCCATGTTGCGTTTTCCATCTATATGGAATCATCCTAAGGAATCAAGTCTCCCCCCCCCCCCCCACTATCATTGACCTTTTTTCGAATGTTTACTTGCGTCTTATTTCTGGTAAGCGACGTTTAGGGTATCATTTGTCACGTCACAGACACAATGCTTCGTACGCTGCAATTCTGCCGTGGAATGTTCTGGTTTTCCATATCTCCTAAACATACTGACATACAAGTCTAAGATTTTAACATAAGATGTAGAACGCCATCTTGAGTATGTTTGGTAAAAAAAGTTTTGAAAAATTGTGGTTTGTGTTGTTCTGGCTCTATGGTCACGATTTGTTCATATTAAATTTAATGCATGTTTTTCTATGCACAAAAAATATTTTTCTTATTATTGTAGATCCTGCATTTCTGTGTACGTGAAAACGTCCAAGATAATACAGTACAAAACAATACAATAGAAGACCATACTGCACACGATAACATAGTTAAGGATAATAAAGTATAACACCACAGAATACAAAACAATAGACTACAAGACAATAGAGTCCAAGATAATAGATTGCAAAATAATTCAGTACAAGAAAATACAGTACAAAATAATTTAAGAGAATAGATTTGTAGAAAATATAGTACAAAAAAATAAAATAGTCTATAACAGATACTAAAACTAAAGTACAATCTTGTAATCTTGCTGGTGTCAGAACATCCTGGATTCTGGATAGATAGTTTTGTACACAATAACATTTTGGAGTTTTAAAAAAAATGAAATTAACGTTTACGGTGTTTGGTAATGTTAATTTAATTAAACTTTGAATATAGAATTGTTGAAATGCACATATCATATGAAACTTTTCTTACGAGATTTTTCCTATTCGGTGATTAAAGTCATTTCCCTCAGTTTTCTAATTTGAGTGCGTCAAGTCGGTTAGAATTGGCATCTGTTTTTTCCGTTAAAATATATTGGATAGATGAACTGATAAATAGAATATGTGGATGACGTTACATATGAAACGAAACATTTGAAATGAAATCGGTTATCATATAAAAGTCTTTCACCCGAGAAACTTATCAGATGGTTGGGATGCTTTCTTTACTTTGTTTTATACATCAATGGACTTATAAAAAAATACAAAGATAAATGTAGATTAGTTTATTTTATGTTAATGTTGAGAATTATAGTCGGGCATTAACTCATCAATCTGGTAACTTCCCTAAGCAAACTTTTACCTAATATTTATTATGAATAATGAACAGTTTATCATATTTGTATTCTACCATTTAACCGTAAAAACTACAGGATCTATTACATTTTTTTAAGTTCTCATATGAAACCTGACATTTTTTTAGTTAGGGCCAAGTACTTTTGATGTTCTACACATTCTGTTTTCAGGGGTTCTACCAAAGATAAGTAATTCGCGCAATAATTTGAGTTTTTGCATCTTGGAGGTTCGTATTTTGCGCCCCAGAAAACCTGTATTGTAAAATAATTAGCCGAAAATGTAACTTTCAAATTTTGTGAAAATTGTGCACTACTTGTAATTTTGGTGCTGCAATATAACCACCCCAGTACATTTTTTCGAAAATAGTTTTATTCGGTCGGATCCAGACAAGTGATACCTACGTACAAACAAAAAATCAGACGTTTTCGTAAATATTTGTAGATTTTAGAGGGGGGGGGGTCAATATGACCCCCCCCCCCCCCCCCCGGTATTTGTACAACATTTTATAGCCCGGTACTAATAGGGTTAAGTAATTAACATTATACTCCATTTTATGAGTTTCTTCTATTCTTTATTTTTTTTAGTCGAGAACTCAAATTGTAACCGACGTAGGCCCACGTAGCTGTGCGGCAGTACATGGCGGCCCAACTTGATGCATAACACGGTGCATGGAATGTGGCCGGCTGTTGCGGGGGTATAGTAGAGAGATAGAGGATATCATTACGCAGGCCCCAAAATTACAAATCATTAGTGTCACCCCAGTAATAAAATATTTATTCGAGGTCCTGGAAGGTACAGTATAAAATATGTTATGTTACCGATTATTAATATCCACAGAATAACTATGAAGTATTAATTTGCACAATGTAAACTAGTACTATCCGGCAATACAGTACTGTAGTTCATAAAGTATGTCACGCAAATTTTCCCAATTTTGGACCCCCTCTGTCACGAAGAAAGAGGTGGGGGGGGTCATTAATTAGCCTACCACCAGTGACCAGTCTGTCGCGATGAAGATCGTTCATCGATCTGGCAAAGAATCGAATTGAGCTATTTTACGTTTGCGCAAAAAAAGCCGAGTGTAGAATTCGTGATCCTGGAACAAGGATAGATTGGGAGTCTGTCCACAATGGTATGAGGTGACTCGAGTACAAAAGTAAACCCGGTTCGCCATGTTGACATATGGCAAGGAGGCTAATAATTGTTTTCTTATCAGAAGACCACGTAGAACAATCTCATTTATATCGCGTGAAATGTATTTCAATATGGCGAGATAAATGATCGTTTCGCATTTCCTTGTCAAAGATTGGGTGGGGCAGTTGACCATTAATGAAGATCGAGGTATGGTGTCACGTAGAAAAAATATATTTCTTTCTCGTATAAATTTAAACAAAATATATTATAATATGTATGTTAAAATAATAAAATAAATTATATTTTTACTTTTTTACTTACAGATGAATATTGAATAAGCGAGTTGTGGATGAAGATTGACGTCGGTGTTTCTGCTGATGAGATGGATGGTTGGCGTTTAGAAGGCGTTGGCGGCGTTTAGATGTCGACTGTAGGAAACAATGGATGATGTTGTTGACGGCGATGTGGAGTCTAAAATAAAAAAAAACTTATTTAAACAATAAAAGTGAGAGATGTCAACTTTAAAACCATTTTATTAAAAATAATGAAAGGGTTAACGGTTAAAGGGATTATAAGTAGAGCTTCTACTGTAGGTACAGGTAGATTGTTTCAAAATACTGTATAACAATGCTAACATACGAAAGTAATGAGGTAGCTGAAATGTATAGGACAATTTTATAGGCAAAGTTTGAACTTTGCACCCGGTTACCCTGGCAACTACAAGATAAAAATTCCAGAGAGACTGTTTATTACATTTCTATGAACCCTAGTCATCATATCCACCTAACCAAAGCAGCACAAAAGAAGTTTCTAAGGAAATATTATGAAAAAAGTGTCATAAATAGGGAAACGATCGGCCTCCGCTAATTTCAGCAATCCGCTCGCTGCATGACCTGTTATTTAGTACACCTTGATTTTTACCCAGCTACGTATTGGATAAACAAAATGTTCCAGAATATGATGCATTTATTAAATATAAATAATAAAATAGCCTTGCGCAGATGCAAAACCATAACGAAATTCACGACGTGGGGGGGGGGGGGGGGGGGGGGGTGTCGTCGTGTCATTGAATTACGACACTATAGTCCGAGCCATGGTGCATACTATAGGTTGGTATTAATAAAATTAACATACTGTAGTTTGCTATAGCTACAGTAGTACTGTAGTACAGTAATAATAGCGAAAAGCTTTTATTATTACAAACTGTATATTATTGATTAAATTAAAATATGGTTGAAGACTATTTTCCTCGCGCAAATATAGTTATAGCTTCGCGGCCAGTAGCCACTGGCTGCGGCCATTACTGGTGACCGCGGCTATGAGGAGGCGTTAAAACATCCTAATTTCAAGCAGTCACTGATTGCTCAGACAAATGCCCTACCAATCATATAGCGCTTGAATTAGGTGCTTTTAATGACAATAATAATCATTTAATTAAAGACTGCTAATTTCAAGTTTAGGAGTTGATTATGTTGCAGGTTTAAAAATAAAATAATTACAGACATAAAACCTGTTATGTACGCATGCAAATAACAATCAATTGGTTGCCACGGTGTTTTAATACAATAATTAATAATTAAGATTGAACCCTTTTAGAACAGTAACATGCAATCATAATACTACCTGCAAAGAAAGACCCTTTCAATAATAACTTTAAAAGTAAATAAATAAAATATAACAGTTGTAGCGGTAGGTCTATAATCAAGAGCCACTATATATTAACATTTAAAATTATGTCTACCTCTGTTAGACAGACTAAAGTAGTAAAAGGTGGCCATCTCGCTCGGAGTGGTAAATTCACATAATGATGGCAACCCGACCCAGTTATAATTCCAAACTAGTATACGAATACCTCGGTATTACCCTACAACCGAACCCGGGCATCCCTTAGCTTTTCTCAACGTATCAACTCTAAACTCAATTCAGTCTACAGAGTTATCGGATACCTAAACCATCTCCCGTTTCCCTCACTCCATCGAAACCGGAGAAAAAAAGTGGCACCAATCTCTACATACGCCATTCAATAGATCGGTATATTTCATAAACTACAGTACTAAATCACCTCGATAAAATAAAGAATGCACACATTAAATTAAACCTATTGTATGTTAGTTGGGAGTTAGCCTTACTTTACATCAGCTTCTCACATCTAATCGACTTATTAATTAAACGATATTATCGCGAAATTCCTTTACGCTGAGAAGGAGATCTTCCATAACCTGAACCCGCGTTCACCAACCACAACAGCGACGTCCAGGCAGCGAAATCGGCAAATATTAACCCGGTACACCAGAAACTCTTGTTTTATTTATTACAAAAATAAAACCGAATTTGTCTTATCACTTCTTGTGCGCGATTGTATTGAATTCATGACAACTGCTGTTATTATTATTAATCAATTGACACCTCAACTCCTCTCTGACTACTCTATCCGATAGAACAAAATAATCATTTCGCTAACTGCTCTCTATCTTCTATAATCACAACAGCTTTTATAATTCATTAGATGATTACAACATAATAATTATAGTTTGAAGTTGTCTAGAAAATTTCTCGTACACCTACTAGGATCGGCATGCTGCATTGCAGCTGCATTTTTAAGAATGCTGTGCCGGCTTGTCAACAAAATTGCACCGCCACAACTCCCTATCACCCATGACATTTGCTAGATCATCCGCATCTTTAAGGCCAGTGTCCTTTAAGATGCGTCTCAAGAAAGTCATGGGCTGTCCACCATGCTTATTCACTCCATGAGGCTGCCAAAGTACAAGATTATGCACTGGCTGGTCCTCACGGCGAAAGCAATGTCCTGCAAAGCGGAGGCGGTTTTGTTCTAGTGTCAAGCTTGGGGGAACCAATGAGACACCTCCAATGTTATATAGTGTCTGGTTGGAGATGTGTGCATTGTACTTGACACAATGAACCCGGCGTAGCATTCTTGTGAATGTGCCATCCAGAGATTTGGTGTCCTCAGCAGTTAGAGCCCAGCATGGACTCCCATAGAGGAGTACTGGAACTACTGCTGCTCTAAATAATCGGACCTTAAGTTTCCGATTAATTCTCGGTGACTTCCAAATCCTGGAAAGCCTATTCAAGGCTGCCCATGCCTTTCCCTTACGTATTCGAAGGTCCTCACCTGACTTCCGGATCCATGATCCCAGGTAACAGAAGTCGTCCACATGCTCAAGCATACCATCCTTTGAGCTTATGCTCATCCGATCAGAGACTTGCTGAGGACTTTCAAAGTTAACGGTCAGAATTTTGGTCTTTCTGGAGTTAATAAAAAGACCAACACTAGAAGCAGCATGTTCTAATGAGCTGAGGAGCCGTTGGGCTCCCTCTAATGATTCTGAGAGTACTCCTAAGTCATCAGCAAAGTCTAGATCAGTTAGGTACTTGGCAGGATTTCCTCGACTTCTGGAGCCAGTAGGTGGAGTTATCATCACCCCATCATCATTATGATGATCTAAGGACATGCGTAGAACATAGTCAACCACAATAATGAACAAGAATGGTGCAAGTGTGTCTCCTTGGAGGACGCCCCATAACACTTCAAATGGTTCTGTGTCACCGTCAACAGTAGACACAAATGTTGTCGAACCATCGTATACTGATCTGATTGCTGCAATAATTTCATCAGGAATCCCATATAATGAAAGTATGCTGAACATACGTGAGCGAGAGACTGAATCAAAGGCCTTGAAGAAGTCAACAAAGATAACAGCCAGATGCCTGTCTTTCTTTTTTGAAAATTCTTCAATTATCCTTCTAAGTGCCAAAATGGGCTCCATGGTCCCACGACCTTTGCGGAACCCATTCTGATTTCCACGGAGCAGTCTCTCAATGGGATCCCTGATGCGATTTAATAGAATCCTATTGTATAGCTTTGCAGCAATCGAGATCAATGAGATTCCCCGAAAAGAACCATAGAGTGTTAGGTTGCCCTTCTTGGGAACTGGCACCAACTTATTTGTTTTCATTTCTTGTGGGACTCTTGTTGTTCGGTACATGTCTACTATGATGGGATAGATGAGCTTTAAACACTCAGGTATTTTAAAGACCTCAGGGGGAACACCATCTACTCCACTGGCACGATTGGTCTTAATGCTCTTTGCAGCAGCCTGCACTTCTGCAAAGGAGATATCGCCAATGGGAATATCTGGGAGTACAGACTCAGACACTTTTACTTCTATAAAGTTATCAGGCAATACCCTGTCATTATTGAGGAGCTTTTCAAAGTGGGCTTTCCAACCATTGAGGCGATCGGCTGGTGATTCAGCCTTAACCTTGGTGGTTGGTTGGCTTTTCCGCCCAGTAAGCAGATTGATTGATTTGGCAGATCGTACACCACCGGGACTACCCTCACACTAATTCATTATCAGACAGAATAAAAAGCTTTTACTTGACTCGTACTGTCTCCTACGACTAGTTAGCAAGTCGTTAGACTTGATTACTCTAAGAAAAAAAATAGACTTGCTTCTGACTACTGGCTACTGACTACCACTACCTACTGACCTAGAGCAAAATCGGCGCTAACGATTTTGATGAAATTTTGCCATATACTCAATGATAAAAACACCAGCTGGTGCTCATGAGGGCCTAGTAAGCTAATAAACTGCGCACTATTGATGGAATGGATAGGCCCAAACTGAAGACGTATTACTTGCCAAGTTTATCACTATCTCATTATATCCCAGACGGTGAGCAAACATTGTAATGTAATACCTCATTGTAATGTAACGTAAAATTGCCCTGATGGTGCTCATGAGGGCCTACTGTAGTAAACTACTACTATTGAATGGATAGGCCCAAACTGCAGAGAAGTATATTATTTGCCAAGTTTATTACTATCTCATTGTATTCCAGACGGTGAGCAAACATTGTAATGTAATACCTCATTGTTATGTAATGTAAAATTGCCCTAATGGTGCTCATGAGGGCCTACTGTAGTAAACTACTAACTATTGAATGGATAGGCTCAAACTGCAGAGAAGTATATTATTTGCCAAGTTTATTACTATCTCACTCTATCCAAGACAGTAATCAAATATCAACTTGTTAGTTTGTACCGGCTACCGGTAATGTATTACACCCCTCCAGCTGAATCGCTTTTCCTAGTGAATCCTATGGGAATATCTATAAGGTCACTCACTGCTATGTTAGGTGGGACACAAGCTGATTAAATTTTAAGCACAGGGCCGTTCAAATGTTTTATAGGTTCATAATGACATAAGGGCTGGGATTACTCTCTCAGACTGTAAGCAAAGCTGTTCAATGGGGAGGGAGCCAACTAAACTACACTACTTTTGCCTACGGACGGTATCCTTATAGCCAGCTTGCTGACTATTAGGTAAAAGAGGAAAATAAGTAGCCCTTGATGTCTGATATTAATCATCAGCAAAATAACAAGCAAAAATGAAACTGTAACCTATTGCGTTCATTGTTTTGGTTAGAATAACATATGACTGTAACATTGTTAATGTTAATTCGCGAAGCGAATTAGATAAAACTTGAAATTATTGAGAAGTAATGTTTCAATATTTGAAAACACGAAAAGAAATCTGAACAAGAATTACATAAATATATTTATAAATTGAGGTTTAATAAATAGAAAGTAATTATTAACCAGTAAATAAGTTTATGTAGAATTCATATGAATATAAATGAGTTGAATGATAGAACATAAAACTACCACAACAAACTCTACTAAAAATGCAAAATTATAACATTTGACTGTCTAATAATCAGACTAATTACAATGCAAAAGGAGTTGCCCTCCTGTCCCATTCACGCCTCCTCGTCACTAAACCGCTCCTCTTGTCCCATTCACGCCTCCTCGTCACTAAACCGCTCCTCCTGTCCCATTCACGCCTCCTCGTCACTAAACCGCTCCTCCTGTCCCATTCACGCCTCCTTGTCACTAAGCCGCTCCTCCTGTCCCATTCACGCCACCTCGTCACTAAACCGCTCCTCCTGTCCCATTCACGCCTCCTCTGTCACTAAACCGCTCCTCCTGTCCCATTCACGCCTCATAGTCACTAAACCGCTCCTCCTGTCCCATTCACGCCTCCTCGTCACTAAACCGCTCCTCCTGTCACCATTCACGCCTCCTTGTCACTAAACCGCTCCTCCTGTCCCATTCACGCCTCCTTGTCACTAAACCGCTCCTCCTGTCCCATTCACGCCTCCTCGTCACTAAACCGCTCCTCCTGTCCCATTCACGCCTCCTCGTCACTAAACCGCTCCTCCTGTCCCATTCACGCCTCCTCGTCACTAAACCGCTCCTCCTGTCCCATTCACGCCTCCTTGTCACTAAACCGCTCCTCCTGTCCCATTCACGCCTCCTCGTCACTAAACCGCTCCTCCTGTCCCATTCACGCCTCCTTGTCACTAAACCGCTCCTCCTGTCCCATTCACGCCTCCTTGTCACTAAGCCGCTCCTCCTGTCCCATTCACGCCTCCTCGTCACTAAACCGCTCCTCCTGTCCCATTCACGCCTCCTCGTCACTAAACCGCTCCTCCTGTCCCATTCACGCCTCCTCGTCACTAAACCGCTCCTCCTGTCCCATTCACGCCTCCTTGTCACTAAACCGCTCCTCCTGTCCCATTCACGCCTCCTCGTCACTAAACCGCTCCTCCTGTCCCATTCACGCCTCCTCGTCACTAAACCGCTCCTCCTGTCCCATTCACGCCTCCTCGTCACTAAACCGCTCCTCCTGTCCCATTCACGCCTCCTCGTCACTAAACCGCTCCTCCTGTCCCATTCACGCCTCCTCGTCACTAAACCGCTCCTCCTGTCCCATTCACGCCTCCTCGTCACTAAACCGCTCCTCCTGTCCCATTCACGCCTCCTTGTCACTAAACCGCTCCTCCTGTCCCATTCACGCCTCCTCGTCACTAAACCGCTCATCCTGTCCCATTCACGCCTCCTCGTCACTAAACCGCTCCTCCTGTCCCATTCACGCCTCCTCGTCACTAAACCGCTCCTCCTGTCCCATTCACGCCTCCTCGTCACTAAACCGCTCCTCCTGTCCCATTCACGCCTCCTCGTCACTAAACCGCTCCTCCTGTCCCATTCACGCCTCCTCGTCACTAAACCGCTCCTCCTGTCCCATTCACGCCTCCTCGTCACTAAACCGCTCCTCCTGTCCCATTCACGCCTCCTCGTCACTAAACCGCTCCTCCTGTCCCATTCACGCCTCCTCGTCACTAAACCGCTCCTCCTGTCCCATTCACGCCTCCTCGTCACTAAACCGCTCCTCCTGTCCCATTCACGCCTCCTTGTCACTAAACCGCTCCTCCTGTCCCATTCACGCATCCTCGTCACTAAACCGCTCCTCCTGTCCCATTCACGCATCCTCGTCACTAAACCGCTCCTCCTGTCCCATTCACGCCTCCTTGTCACAAAGCCGCTCCTCCTGTCCCATTCACGCCTCCTCGTCACTAAACCGCTCCTCCTGTCCCATTCACGCCATCCTCGTCACTAAACCGCTCCTCCTGTCCCATTCACGCCTCCTTGTCACTAAACCGCTCCTCCTGTCCCATTCACGCCTCCTCGTCACTAAACCGCTCCTCCTGTCCCATTCACGCCTCCTCGTCACTAAACCGCTCCTCCTGTCCCATTCACGCCTCCTCGTCACTAAACCGCTCCTCCTGTCCCATTCACGCCTCCTCGTCACTAAACCGCTCCTCCTGTCCCATTCACGCCTCCTCGTCACTAAACCGCTCCTCCTGTCCCATTCACGCCTCATCGTCACTAAACCGCTCCTCCTGTCCCATTCACGCCTCCTCGTCACTAAACCGCTCCTCCTGTCCCATTCACGCCTCCTCGTCACTAAACCGCTCCTCCTGTCCCATTCACGCCTCCTCGTCACTAAACCGCTCCTCCTGTCCCATTCACGCCTCCTCGTCACTAAACCGCTCCTCCTGTCCCATTCACGCCTCCTCGTCACTAAACCGCTCCTCCTGTCCCATTCACGCCTCCTCGTCACTAAACCGCTCCTCCTGTCCCATTCACGCCTCCTCGTCACTAAACCGCTCCTCCTGTCCCAACTCAGCCAACCGAGACGCGATCAACGTATTACTATCCGCTAGTTTCTCGTAGTTCGCCGCGGACTGCATCACGGCGCTGGCGACCCGCGGCGCCATCACGCTGACAACGGGAGTCACCCAACCCTTCCCGTGTACCCCGGTGGGAGTGGCCACGATGGAAGCCGAACAGTTGGCGGCCCCGGAAGAGGAAGCCATCGCCCGGAGGTACGGCTCCAACGCGGCCGGAATCATCCCCGCCGCTTTATCGAGGTTCTCCCGCGAAGTCGCTCCCTTCTCCAACCCGAAGGCCAACCCCATCCGCTTCAACACCTCGATATCGTCGTGAATCTCGAAAGCGTCACTGAAGTTAAACAGATATTCGAACTTATCGTTAGAGATTGCGCAATCCACTACGGTTTGTTTGTTCGTGTTGACAACGATGAAAGGTAGACGAACGCAACTAGCCGGACTAGGCTTCCCGTTCTCCGCCTCATTCCGACGGTTGCGTTCCACCAGGTTCCGGAACGCAATCTGCTGCAATATGAGTTCCTGGAGTTGCGCGGTTTTCGCGCGAATTCGCTCGGTTCGTTTGTGTTTCTCGACTTCAAGGTTGTGGCACTCCTGTGCCGAGTTCGTAGGGAGACCGAGCCAGCGGATCGATTTCTTGTCCTTGGAGATGATGTTCATGGCCATGAGGACATTGAGGGCGTCGTAGACTCGGCGTCGGATGTTTTTCTGGTCGTACTGCTGGTCTATGGGGGAGGCGTAGTGGGCCGGGTTGCTGAACTCTGAAACCAACTCGTCGGCGACCTCGTTGTACGTCGTCGTTCCTGCGGGAAAAACGGAAATATCGCTTACTGAGTGGGGCGGTTCCTAAATGATGTAACGATGGATATGGGAGAGAGTGGGGCGGGAGGGGAGGAGGGAGGGGGGGGGGGGGGGGGGGGGGGTATTCTTAGATATTAATCAACTGTTAACATGATCGTTTGAAAACTAGTCTTTCAGCGTTGTGACCTGATAGTGTTTATATATACTGAGCGGCAGGTTTACAAATAAACACGAAGAGGGGCCTTCGCGCAGCACGTGCACGTATCTAAGTGCCACACGAAAGAATTATAAACAAAATCTATGTCCCGTCCCCTAATAACTATACCACCTAGGAGGCAGAGTGGGTAATAAGTGCAGTCGATTTAAGACCTCACATAAACTCCGTCTGAGGTCTATAATATAATATGTGTGCATGCAGACATTTCATTTTCAGCCCACTAGCGGTAGACTGGAGAACCGATGGATTATCGTCCCAACAAAGTCGTAGCCTATGGATGGTCTATGGTCTAATATACGTATATCTGCTAAGTTTAAGCTTAAACTAATAAAAAATAACGAAATGAGAGAAGGTTTTTCACTTTCATACATTTAGCCCTCTAGCAGCAGACTGGAGAACTGCAGACCGATTAGCCCCTTTTAATGACACAAGTAATTGTCTAGTGCAAGTATCAACGATAACAATCGAAATTATTGACCCCCCTAACAGTGTCAGTTTGCTAAGGCTCCGCTAACTTCGTGGCTCGCCCCACAAGTATCTTTAACACTGAATGGTGATTTTCTCACAATGATGTACGTGATTTAGTTACATTGTCATCTTGTAATTTGTTCCATTAATTCACGCCATTGACAAACTTAAGACTCAATCTTGACCAAATGTTGGATCTTGAGGACAAACTCATTTAACCTAAACAATCTCAGGATATTGACAAGGTCAAAACCTTATCAAACTCAGTACATTACATTGACGTTGATGAAATGAAAACATTGACAAACTCTAAAACTTTGAACTTTGACCAATTCATGACCTAAATAAACCAGTAAACTCTGAAAAACTCCCGATCTTAAAACAAACTCAAAATTTCGCCAATGTCAATTTGCAAGACCTTTACAAACTCAGGTCCTGAACATATAAATATAGGCATATAAATACAACATAAAAAAATAAAAATTTGTCAAAGCTCATTAAATTGAGAACACAACACCTCGTCTTGATGACAACAACCTTATAAATAAATAATCACCTTTCTGTTGAACTTTCTCACAAACTTTCATCGAGAAATGTCTCAGCCCCTTGCCGGTTCGGGTTTCACCTGAGCGTTTGTACCGCTTACTTCCGTCCGGTAACTCCTCCACCATTTCGTGCGGCCGTTTCCGATAGGCCACTGACGGTTTACTTTGCGTTGGAGTTTTACTTATCGGCACGGGTGGGGGCGGCGCGGCGGGCGGGTTCACGATGAAGTAGATGGGCGATCCGTCTGGTCCGACCACCCCGGTCGGGACCACGCTGCCCTGGCCCAGACTGTGGATAGGGATCATCGCGACCCCGTTACTCGCCCCGCCGCCAGGAGGAACCGAGGTCATCTGCACGATGGTGGGTTGCGTCGAGTTACCGGTTGATACGAGCGGGGTTCCGGCTGTCTGAGTAGGCGACTCATTGTGGTAAGACGGCTGCGGAAGTTCCGTGTCTATAACGAAAGTTTCTCCTGGTTCCATGACACCCGAATCTTCGGCTACATCTCCAAGACCCACGGATTGGTAATATTTAATAACATCCTCGTGGAAACTGGAATCAACATTGTTATCCATTATAAATTATGCTAGGGCCTAATCGAAATTACAGAATTTTCGCAGCTTCTACTGTTCTACAACCAGAGAACGAACGGAATATTTACGAATATAATGCAAGCAGGCCCCAGCAGTAAATAGAGTAAATAATACCGTTACTGAATGACTGAATACAGAATACTGATATATATACAGATATAGAAATGCAATAATGAACGACTGACTGATGAAATTGATTTCCTATATCAGTACGCCTACATCCAGACATCCCGGCGCGCCTCATTCAACACAGTGCACATGGAAGGCTGGGAGGGAATAATGTCTGAATGTGACCTACTTTAATTGTTGAACTTATTAGGCCTATTTATTAATACCGGTACTGTAATAACCTGTAAAAGCGAGTGTAAATTAAGCGAGTGTAAAGGAAAGGCGAGTGTAAAAGCGAGTGGATTAGATGAAATCCCAGCGGAGGTATGGAAAACCGGAGTGCTAAACAGATTATTGAATGTTTGCAACCGGATGTTAAAAGGGGAAGCATGGGAAGTGCCACCACCAATTTTGGACTAAAGGTCAACTAAAGCCTCTCCCCAAGAAAGGAGACCTCGGCATACCAACAAACTATCGTGGGATCTGTCTGCTTGTGGTAGCTGCCAAAATATACAATAAAATGATTCTATATAGGATTGGGCCTCACATAGAGAAACTACTGCGTAAGAGCCAAAGCGGATTTCGACCAAGTAGATCAACAATAGCTCAGATACTTGCACTAGACTGATTGAAGGAATTAAGTCAAAGAATCTCCCCGTAGTCATGACTTTTGTGGACTTCAAGAAGGCATTCGACTCCATCCCTAGAGGTAAAAATGCTTGAAATCCTAAGATCTTATGGAATACCAGAAGTAATTTTTGCTGGTATTGGATTGTTATATTGCGACACAGAAGCGAAGGTACTCTTCACCAGATGGTGAAACTGAGTTTTTCTCAATCCTGGCTGGCGTACTGCAAGGTGACACCCCGAGTTGAAATTCTTAGTATATTTCCTAAGTTCTAAACAAGTCTGCTTAGAAAGGCTTAGAACGCTTAGCAACGCTGGTGCAAAGGGTGAGTAAAGTACTTAACAAATTTTCCAATTTCATAAAAAGGACATTGCAAGTTTATAATGTTTAGCAAGTTGTTGCTATGTGACTGACAAGTATTACAGGATATATAAACGTGCTTTATATGTAACCGATGATATATGCAAGCACTTTGCAAGTGTAATGAACTAATAACATGCGCATTACAAATCTAGCATATATCTGTAACCTATATATTCCCTATATTTTTGAAAAATAAATGTTGTGGGAAGAGTGGCGGTTAGCTTTCGAATGAAAGTAAATGATGACCCCCCCCCCCCCCCCCCCCCCCTCTGAGACAAGAGAAACAACACACGGAACATCATAGTGAGTGATGTACTGTATGCTATGCACTTGTGTTTGGTTTGATACTCTTTGTTGCAACCCCCCCCCCCCCCCTCCCCCATGACATATGTAAACAAATTAATACAGAGAATCAATGTTTTTAATATAAACAACATATAAACAAACATATTATTACTGTACGTTACATAGATACTGTATATACACATCAGATATAAACGCGCAAATACTGTAGGTCTACACTAAAACACAATTACGTCGGAAAAATTTATCCAAAAAGTTCAAAAATGGTATTCCTCATTTCTGTTTATGCAATAAAACTATTTAATTCAAATTTGTAATCTTATCAAGCGCTACAGTAGATTACGATTTGAGCACGAAATAAAATAGAAAATTTATCACCCGTCATATAAAGTTACCATTAACATCATCATATTATATTATAACTATATGGATTGCAGCAATTGTATTTTGAACATTAGGGTTAACTTTTCCCAACGAAAATAGTGGTTCAATGAATAAATTAAAATTAGAAATACATACACAGAAACATTAAAAATGATTTTAGACATGTTCAAAATCATAAGGAATTCCAAATAATGAAGTGCTACGGCTACCATTCATAGTACTGGTATTGTAATACGATATAGATATATAAGGTTATTATTGAGATTAGATGCAGGATAACTAGCGGTTCATTGTGGTGGTCCAGTTGAATTTTAGGGCATTTTTTTACAATTTCGTTACCGGTACTACCCGGTGTCTGTGAGAAAAGACGGTTTCCTTGGGAAAATGTCTGGAAAACACAGAATAAAAAATCAGGGAAAATATTTTTAAAGTAGGCCTACTTTTTTATCTTCATTTTGTTATTTTTTATTGGGAGCTGCCGCTCCCATACCCCAGACCCCCGTTTAGTACAATGAAACGGCTTTAACAATAATATAATATAAAGCAAAATTACAATTAATATTATACTCTGAGAGTTTTACAAGAACCTACAGTAACTATAATGCCAAATAGATAACACAGATACAAATAAGAGAAAGCACAACACATTACATAGTTTACAGATTCAGTTTACAGCGTCAAACGAGTGGAGTGATCGGCAATCCAGCTCCAACCTCCGCACCCAGACCACGGCGCCACTTGAGAACATGAGAACATGAGAAGCCCCTCGAACTATGTCGAATGCGAACTGCACACGGCGGCGAACCCACTCCATGAAGGTGCTGTAAGGTCTATCCCAGTTGTGGTGTAACCTATCAGCGAAGATCCTCAGGAGCTTGTTGGACTGCGGTGCCAGAACTCCATCGCAAGAGACTACGAAGGGTGCAAAGTCAGCTCTCCTCTGTCTCGCTGGTTCCGCATATAGTGCGGTTTTAGCGTCCTCCACAGATTCTAGGACCCTCATCGGGGGGCGTCCCGCATATGGCTCGGCGTCAAGGTTTACGACCCTGATATCTAACAATGCCTGAGTCTGCCGGTTGAATGCCCCCCGAACTCATACATCACACCAAGTCCTGCCTCTCCACTTAATCCAGGCTGGTCTCTGACTATGGGTTCCGACTGTCACGTTTCGTGGTCCAAATGCTAGAGAGGCCAGATCCCCAACAACATCACGGAGTTCAATATATGTCTTTGGATTATGAGGCCTTTTTTAAATTCCAATTCTTCCAAAGTCAATTGTTATTAATCAAATTTCACTAACATTCAAATAATTTGAATTTTAATTGTATCAATTAGGCATTAATTCAATTAAATTGTCAATTAGCAACAATCGGACAATTAGGCAAACCATAAATATTTCATTAACGATATAGACAGAGACAGTACAAACAAAACAAATAAGCAATAAACAAAACAAGTATACAACAGGCACTAAACAATTAAAGATTACAAAACTCTATAAAGAATAACAAAATTAAAGAGTAACAAAATACAATAAACAATTGAATTGAAGTAAACAAACAGCAATAAAACTACCAGTATAAATTAAAGTAACAAAACCTTATACACTATTTATTAAAGTAAGCAAAACTCATTAAGCAATTAAACGTAAATAAAGAAAACTCAATAAACGCAACTCTGCAGTACAGCTGCAGTAGGCCTACTGACCACAAAATGACTGAATGAGTCATTTATTGGCGGTGGATCATGTGACTGATTTTTAATTGCAATGCGTGTCAAGCACCACTAAAGTTCTTATTAAATTTTTATCAAGTTATAAAGTCAACGAAAGTATGTTCTAGGTATACAAAATTTGTTAAAAATTTGCTAAGTGCATTGCATGATTATAAAGTCATCGAAATTATATTCTAGATATACAAAATTTGTTAAGAATTTGGTAAGTGCATTGCATGATAAGTGCCCACCCAAATATTTCTTAAAATCTATACTGTACTTGGCAAGTATTTTTTAATTCCTTAACAAATAATGCAAAATGTGGTAATTGTAAAAATTTAGTAAAATTATCATGCCAGTACCTTGCCATTAGGTAGTACTTTACTAATATGATACGATTCTCAACCCGGGACATTAGCACCATTACTATTTGTAATTGTGCTGGATTACGCAATGAGGAGGACGGCCACAAAGGGTGAAGATCTGGGATTCACACTTCAAGAACGCAGAAGTAGTAGATATCCGGCAACTACAGTCACAGACACCGACTTTGCGGATGACATCGCCCTGCTCTCTAATACGCTAGCAGATGCACAGCTTCTACTAAATAAAGTGGAGAGGGCTGCTAATAAGGAGGTTGGATTTCATATAAATGCTACCAATATCGAATTCATGACCTTTAATGTTGAGGGAGACTTGACAACCATTGATAATAATCAACTAAGGAAGGTCAACGACTTCCAGTACCTTGGATCATGGATAGAGAGTAGCAAAAAGGACATATAAGTTAGGAAAGCAAAGGCTTATGAGCTCTATCAAAAATGGATACCATCTGGAAATCAGATCTCTCCAGGCACCTGAAGACTAAGTTCTTTCGACCGACAGTGGAAAGTGTATTTTTATACGAGGGTGAGACCTGGACACTGACTAAATCACTTGAACAATAAATTGATGGTTGCTTCACAAGACTACTAAGGGCAGCCCTAAACATCAGCTGGAGACAACACATGACAAACGCCGAGCTTCATGGTACAATACCACCTGTATCAACCACCCTCCGTGAACGCAGATTAAGATTCAGTGGGCACTGCTGGCGAAGTAAAGACGATGAAGTCCTACCAGATCTACTTCTCTGGCAACAAACTCATGGAAAGCGTAGTCGTGGACTATGAATAAGCGCCGTTTACGCCAAAACTATCTGAATAATAAATATTATACTCGAGATGTGTCAATGAAAAATATTATACTTAAGATGTATCTAAATTCTCGGCCGAGTTTGCGAGATTCTCGGCCGAGAAAGTATTAAAATATAAAACGGCGCGAAATTTAAAATTGCACTAACACATTCAGACATTACACTAACTACAAAGGCTGAAAGGGAAAGGAAATAACATTTTAAATTTCCCGCTGTTACAACTTTTAAGACTAAGATTATAAATTCTCGGCCTAGAATCTCGGCCGAGAAAAACTCGGCCGAGCCGGTCAGCCGGTAGTACTGTAGTATGTAATATTGTGTAACTGCCTAACTGCATTTATTATCAGATTATAGCTACTGTTATACTGCAGTACTGTACCTAACTGCTAACACCTAAGTGCTGAAGACATGTTGTCATTAAACACAAACACTGATGATGTTTACGTAGAGGCAGATGACGAATATGAAAGCGAAGATCGTAAACTCCGAGAACTTTACGAACAGGCGAAATCCTTACAGGAAGTGCCGTTGTGTAGCGACGAGATTACACCAACTCCATATAACTTCCGAACGACCGCGTCCAATTGCGAATCGAGATTCGGTATCGCTGACGCTTTTAAATTGCCAACGTTCAAAGAATATCAAAAAGAATATCTGAAAAATACAGACAAATTAAGTTTCTCTGGAGTAGGTCACAAATCTAAACTCGACACTTTCACACCTTCCAGCGAAATTCGAGTAGATTTCAAAGCGAAACCGTACATTCAGTTCAAACAATCGAATTGTCAGCGGTTAAATCAACTGGCGCTAATAGAAGAGCCGACAACGGATCTACCGGTAACCGAGTTACCGGATAATAAACATTACAGTCGTCGACAGGTCAAAGCGATCCGAAAAGCTGAGCGCGAGACCACTGCGGGAGCCAATTGGTATCACATGCCTAAGAGCGAGCTAACAGACGAACTAAAGGCAGACCTTAAAATGCTCCAGTTGCGAGGGGCGACAGATCCCAAACAGTTTTACAAACGGCCAGATTACAAAAAGAATAAGTTCCCTGGATTCCTGCAGAAAGGCAGAGTTTTAGATAATCCAATAGATTTCTACTCCAGTCGAATGCCTAGAGCGCAGCGGAAGCGGACTTTGGTGGAGGAGTTATTAGCCGATAATAATATGCGTTCAGGTATGAAACGCAGGTTGAAAGAAATAAACGATAAACACAGGAATACGGCTCATCGAAGAAAGAAAGCATTTAAACACGCAATCAATAAGAAACGGAAACACTGATATAATGCCATCTAAGTGTAAGAAAGTTGGGTGAAATATTATAATTATGTTACTATTGTTAATAATAAAACCATTGCAATTCAATTAAGAATCAATTACGTTCAAAACCTTTTCTGAAGTGGAATAATATGATAAGACGAAAATATAATAATTGATTTTATCTGAAACTTGAAATTATTATTTCCTGTTTTTGTTTTAGAAATCGCGGCATGCAATGATGGATTATCCACGATAAACCCATCTATCCTATCGAATTCATATTGGTAATTATCAATTGCCACACCCCCATTCCTTTATATGTAAAAAACAAATAATATTTTTGTTCAAAATATTTCGTTTAAATTCGTGAGCTAATTTAATTACTTGAGAATTTCAAGTTTTCTTTGGACGCAGGGATATAGGTTGGTTTTTTTTTAAAAAACGGGGGTTGAACCAGCGCTATACGTACGCCTCAGGCCTCATCAGTAGCGCTAACCAGTTCTGCCACTTTCCCCTGACATAAATTGAAGATGAGCTGTTGCAACTGTAATTAATGATGTAATGTATTTTGTTCAGAAGTGGAAAAAATGAGAAAGCGCCTCACCGAGGGTTGAACCAGCGCTATACGCACGCCGCAGGCCTCATCAGTAGCGCTAACCAGTTCTGCCACTTTCCCCTGACATAAATTGAAGATGAGCTGTTGCAACTGTAATTAATGATGTAATGGGTCAATAAGCTTAAAAGTGGCCAATGGTTTGTCCGGAAGTTACGATATAATTTTAAATGCTTTAATTTATTCTTATATAATAAAGTTATATATTATTCTGTAGCTAATTTATTTGCGCAGCTTACGCACTAAAATTTATCAAAATCTGTAAAGGCAGTCAGAAGATATGCCCCATCAAAGACTGAAATATCGTGAAAATCAGTTGTCCCTTACATGACAAGACCACAAACAACTGTAAATTTTATCACCCCAAGTGGCAAATATATAGAAAACCTATATATTGTTGGGAAGCTTAGATGTTTTGCTTTCTTTTCCGATATATTTCAGGCCATAATATTCATGTTGAAACATTTGAGATCGATACATAAAATGGGCATGGATTTTTCAATTTTTGTGTCACATCTGTAACATTTACGTCTAGAATCTGAAGTAGTAACTGTAGGTTTACAGTTTTGATATATTTAGAATCTACAGGGTTTCTAACATATATAGGCCAAATATCACATACAAAGGGTAAGGTAATCTCATTTGGGAAGCATTTATGTTTAACAAAGTCAATATAGAAAGCATAAACGTCCATATCTGTAACGCTACAAATGTGGCCATAGATTTTGATAATATTAATCTCATACAAGTATAATGGTACGTGTGGAAAGGCAATTTTAATTTATGCCGCATCAACCCCAAGAGTTAATGTGATAAATAAACACCTATGATGTATGGCGGTGGAAAGCGTTTTTGTCAACCATCTGTAACGCGTCACCGTTACAGTGCAGTGCGTTACAGATAGGGCATGTCTCATCTGTAACGCATTATATAACCAGTTATCGATGCGTTACAGACTGTAGGTTTTCAGTCCAATCTATATGACAGTCCTATCTGTAACGGAGTGTCACCCTGAAATACAATAAGGCATCACTGTCAATATTTGAATGCCTACGCGTTTGATACGTTCTTCGTCTTCCTACTGACATCCTAACTGCTCATGGTAATGTGGTAGTGTAAGATGGGTAAGTGTAAAACGCGGAACCGGATGCAGGATCCGGATCGGTTCTCGAATTTTGAGGTTAAAACGCGGATCCGGGTTTTCATGAAATCCGGAAATGAGTGCAAAATGCGAATTCAATCTAATTTGAATTCGCAAGTGTTACTGGATCCTCCCGTAAGGGGAGTAAAACACGGATTCATGTTTATCTCTATCCGGGAAGAAGTGATTGTGGATTCTAGGGAGTAAAGCGCAGATTCACTTCACATATGAAATTGTATGAATCCAGAGCTTCTGGGTCCGTGGTAAATAATTTAAGAATTAATTGCAAATATATACAATCTCCATCTTATAAATTATAAAAGTAGGCCTTTAAATAAAATGTGCTTTCTGCAGAATTTCGCTTTATTTCGTTTAGAATTGTAGAAGATACATTTCCTACAAACAGTGTTTTTTTAACATACAATATATTGTACAGACGGTACTTTGCCCTGTTTCGTTTTGCGTTTTTCGTTATTAGGCTTCCCTGCATAGGCGCGTAATTTATTACAACAATGCTGATAGCAATGATCCTCATAGCATATAAAAGGCCTATGCCCTATATTTTACTATCAATTTCTACATCATTGGCTTAACATCACTCACTGACTTACATGAAGGACTTGTGCATTACTTATATTATTGTGATAAGTTTAGTCAGATCCGTTTATTGGATGTGGTAATAGACTTCTCTGAATCAGTTGCAGAGAAACGCCAGGGAGCGGTTAAATAAGTACAGAGGAAAAATGGACCTCGGTTGTTATACAGAGTATTTTAAACAAGCATATAAAAAGCGGCGCGATAAAGAAAATTTAACACGAGATAAAAAAAACTCGTGTAAAACAAGATTATCGGTTACACAGAAAAATGTTAATGAAAAACTTTTTATGTTTATTGGAAATCATGTGTATTAAGTACATATAATTTAAGGGATGCGATGGTTATGGGCAGATATCGCTGTTTGTTACAGATGTTTGTCCAATAAATTACCTTATTGTCGAAGCAATAAGTTATAAATACTGCAAAATCCATATAACATAATTACCGTTACAGATGGCCGTTACAGACGTTTGTCCCAAAAATGTCATCACTGTAATGCGTTACAGTGGTAGACAAAAACGTTACAGATATGACATTAGTTTTTGCCATATATCTCCCTTTGAGCAGCGCGTCATGCTCTCCCTCTACCATCACAAGATTCGCCATGAAATTATCTTTCGAATGGTGTATGGTATGGCACTAATTTCCGACAAAAATTTTTTGGTCAATTTGTACCCCCTTTTGGCCACTAAGCTTATTGACCCTAATGTATTTTGTTCAGAAGTGGAAAAAATGAGAAAGCGCCTCACCGAGGGTTGAACCAGCGCTATACGCACGCCGCAGGCCTCATCAGTAGCGCTAACCAGTTCTGCCACTTTCCCCTGACATAAATTGAAGATGAGCTGTTGCAACTGTAATTAATGATGTAATGTATTTTGTTCAGAAGTGGAAAAAATGAGAAAGCGCCTCACCGAGGGTTGAACCAGCGCTATACGTACGCCTCAGGCCTCATCAGTAGCGCTAACCAGTTCTGCCACTTGCCCCTGACATCCACTCTCCCATCTAATCCACTTATATTGAAGGGGGGGAGTCATAAGTACATAACATAATTTTTAAACTGAAAACACCAATATTTCGGCTATTTTAGCATCTTATTGAATTCTTTAAACGCCATTGTGTTTCTGTGATACTATTGCATCTAATTAATCTGGTTTTGAATTTGAGTCGTGAACCCCATTTGCCAAGGCGGGTTTTGCGTCCAATTCCCCCCCCCCCCCCTGACTCCATCAGCTTCTTTAGACCAGATGTATTTTTTTTATCTTTTTGTAGTTAGTTGTATATGTATAATAGTCGGCTTATTCAATCAGTCAATAGTGAAGAACTATCTTTATATCGTCTAGGGCCTATAGTAAAATATCGTTAATTAATGTTAGAATTAGAACTCATTGTTTAAAAATTAAACTTATTGCTATATTCAGATATTTACTAATCAGCAGTGCACACCCAAACACAGTATACCAGTCACCAACCTAACTAACTCACAACACTACTGCCATGGCCTACTATATTTATACGGCCTAAGACGTACCTCACACGGAGCAACTTGTTTCTGAAACTTGTTGCTGGACCCCCTCACACACAGAAACAAGTTGCTGCAACTTGTTTCTGCAACTTGTTTCCGAAACTTGTTTCAGCAACTTGTTGCTGGACCCCCTCACACACAAAAACTTGTTGCTCAAGAAAATAACAATTATTTCAAAACAAATAGCTAACATGTCCAGTCATTTATATATACACCATAACCCTTAATACAACAACCATTTTAGGGGGTCGCAGCCCCCCCCCCCCCCCCCCCCCCTCTAATTTTTTTCAAATTTCAATAAAATGCTACGAAATTCGGTATGATGATAGATCGACACCTTTTCTTACTGGTGGCCTGGCCGGATTTTTCAATTTTTCAGTTATTTCCATACAACAATCCCTTAAAAAATGTCTATTTAGCAATGTTTAACCACCTCCGTAGACTTTATTTTACGTCTTTGAAATGTAATCTAGATATCATTCGAAGCGCCTTCGTCTGTAGATTCCGAATCTGAAAATCGTTTTAAATTTAACCAGAAATTGGTAAAGATATTATCAAATTACTAATGTATTAATTTAGAGAATGTAAATCGCTATAATTCTGATGTTTTGTTGTCTTTATTCTAGAATATTAATTATTATTTAGCTGAACGTTTAAAACTCTCCATCTTGTTTTTTCATTACCCATAATTAATATTCTAGAATTAAGTAAAAAAAACATTAGAATTATAGCGATTTACGTCACAAAAATTTACACCTTAATATTTTGATAATATCTCCGGAAGTTCTTGGAGAAACTTACACCGGGTTTCAGATTCGGAATCTGCAGATGAAGGCGGTTCTAATGATATCTAGATCTCATTCCAAAGACGAAAAATAAAGCTGACGGAGGTGGCTAAATATTGCGAAATAGACGATTTTTAACGGCTTGTTGTATCGAAATAGCACGTAAATTAAAAAATCGAACCAGGCCACCAGTAAGAAAAGGTGTCGATCTATCATCATACCAAATTTCCTAGCATTTTATTGAAATTTGATTCATATTACAAATTTTTTAGATCTTGGCTAAAAATTACAATTTTGATGGTATAAGGGTTTTCGAGGTCGCTGATCACGATGACACTAGTCGCCAGTCGCCGTATTTCCGGTAATACAAACCCAATTTTGGTGCCATTCTGGTGCACCAGAACGAAAAGTACAAGTACTGTAGGCAGGTACACTAGTCACACTTGGGGCGGATGCTCTGGGGGTTCTGCTTCACACTTGGGGCGGATGCCGTGGGGGTTCTGCTTCACACTTGGGGCGGAGGCCGTGGGAGTTCTGCTTCACACTTGGGGCGGATGTCGTGGGGGTTCTGCTTCACACTTGGGTTTTGGTGAAAGTTTTAAGCCATTGACAGGCTGGAAACACCTTTCGTATTTCAGTCCAATCTAGCAAACCATTTTTTGGTAACTAAATCCAACCTAGCAACTTAAACTAAATTTAATATATTAAATATAGAGGTAGCGATATTAGGCCGTAATTATTCAAAGTAGAACGCAATAAAGCGCGCCTTAAATATTATTTAAATTTGGAGTGGAATTTGCGGTGCATTAGCGCATTACCTAGGTAAAGGTTGGGTTTAATAGACGCTTCGTGTGCACCAGCTTAGCCGACACAAATTAAATGAGTGGTACTCATTGCATTAGTTTTGCCGGATTAGGTTTCATTGGGGTTTAATTTCTCTCGTTTATTTTATTGATTGTAATTGTGATTGAAATAAAACCTGTCAGCACTATTTTCTTGCGGACAAACTATTAGCTCGAACGTTATTCATTCATTTATTTTGATCAGTTGATTGCAGGAAGATTGGACAGTTTATAGACAAATACATTGGCACTTGAAACGCTAGGTAATCCAGTTTCGGTTTCAAAGTGTATAATGCTTATCAAAGAAGATCAGGCATTTATTGTGTTGCAAACTATACCGTAAGTATAATTTCGGTATGCAATACTGGAATAACAGTGCCAGTCCTATAATCAGTTACTTATAAATCGGCACGTCGCAAGTAATCTATAGAGATCGAGCGTGCAGTAAAAAATTATGCTTCACCCGGTCCTGGGCTTTATGTAGTTTGTTTAATATCATGACTAAGAATACGCTGAATTAGACCATTAGCGATGACGGGGTTACGTGTTTGGATCTGTAGGGTTCCTATCTTTAATGTATCGAGGGGTAAGGTGTTCTTTCTTGCAGTTCTGGAGGAAACCTATTTGGTGGGGCATCCTGCACAAATGATCTTGTGAATGACAATATTTGGCCTTGGGCTGACCCTCATTAATATTCAGCGATGAGATAAAGCGGTATGCCCTAGAAAATGGTGTTAAAGAATAAGCTATATTAGTGGGGATAAAACAAGCGCGAAATCGAACAAAGCGCGTCTACTAACGCATTAACTGTCTCCTTGAATTGCTTACTACCAATTGGAGGATTGAACCCGGCACTGTACCCAGAGATTCTAAGTCCCATGCTCTGCCAACTGAGCCACTGGGGCCGTATCAATCCCTAATACCGAAACCTAACGAGAAATTAACAACAACAACAACGGAGTGAATACTAGAGGTCTCACTACGACTACGTGGACCTAAAAATGTATAAAAAGATGGTCTAATTGGCTAAATAATAGATATAAATTAATTAATATAGTTTATATATATTCAAACATTACAACCAACTGAAAGTTGAGAAACGTTTCTTACAAACATTACAGTTACCGAGTCTCCCCACTGCGGATACATTGGTGGTGCGTTACATGATGTCGGCGGGAGAAACATTTCCCGCACGTATCGCAGCTAAACGACAGAGCTCCCGTATGTGTTCGCTTGTGGGCCGTTAAACTGCCGCTCTCTATAAATCCCTTCCCACACATGTCGCAGACGTACGGTCTCTCTCCCGTGTGAATTCTTTTGTGAGATGTTAGATTGGAGTTCTTCATAAACCCCTTCCCACACGTGTCACACATGTAAGGACGTTCACCGTAATGAGTTCGCTTGTGTGAGGATAAGTGGCTTAGTTGAGCGAATCGTTTGTAGCAGATATCGCATTGGTAAGGACGCTCACCAGTGTGGGTCCGCTGGTGTCTGATTAGGTCGCCTTTCCTTGCAATTGCTTTACCACAGGTATCACAACTGAACGGCTTCTCATTGGTGCGGCATCCTTTCACAATATCCTGGGGTTGAATCCCAGAGGGACCAGGTTGGTCGAAGGAATTATTCATACTTCTGAGTGTTACGTCATCGTCGGAAGTGAACATGTCTGAATCATTAGGGCATGGCTGTGTTTGGTCGCCTAGAGAATGTAATGGGGTGGTTCAATAACGGATAATATTTACGAAAATCTGAATTTTTTATGTAATGGAATAATTAAGGGCCCACTCACAAATAAAGTTACGGTTTTTTTCAGTAAAATTTGACCCCCCCCCCCCCCCCCCTTAAAATAGACATACAAGATAATATAAAGAGATACAAAGAGATACATTTAAAATAATTAAATAGTAGTGACAAAATGCTGATAGATATTTTATGCCGATGATCTTGTACTATACTCTACATGTATATACCTGGTTTGTCTATCAATAAAAAAAACATATACCTCATAAGTCAAAATAAATCTTGCGCCAACTCATCCACTTGCCGTTGGCCTGTTGTTCTCAGTGCAGTAGAGACCGGTATCAAAATAAATTTTCTATATGAACTATGAAGATATCGAAAATTCCTCCCCAACCTCGGATGACATGGTCTTACAATAAAGCGCTCAAATTAACAAACGAAAATCCTCTAAACGAATAATAACATATCTATTATTAGACTGTGCAATACAGCGTCAGCCATTATAGATTTATTTGTTATGCAGGTTAGATATAGTAGTTCACTATTTGGTCATTATTCTTAATATAAATAAAAATTATATTATATACGGTATACTTCGCCAGTCAGGTTGTACTGTACCCATTTTGATCTTTATATATATAATAATATTTAATAATAATTATTATTATTACTTGCAATTCTTATAGGTAAATTGTATGCAATTGTTAATTTTGAATTGTTGCAAATTTGTTGGCTTATTTAATCTAGGTATAGTTCTTTGTGTATTGATAAAAAATAACGGGTTACTGAAAAATATATAATAATAAGTGTTTTGTATATAGAATGGGTAAAATGACAAATCCACTTTAAAAAAATACCTAAAGAACGCCCTTTTTCCGCCCCCTTTACCAACTTTTCCGCCACTGCTTGCACCACATTGTTCAAAATTCAAAGTAACTGTAATATGATAAAAGTTATTTATGATGTAAAACACAAGTAAAGGGTAACTCACCGATGCCGGAAACTGTTGTTAAGTTAGGGACACACAGGAGGTTGTGGAAGGGGTTGGAATGGTTTAAGTTTAAGTCGCCTAGAGACTGAGTAGTGAGGGTTGGTGAGGAACTAGTGTCTGTTAGGGGACCATGAGCGGTGTGGGGGTGGGGGATCGATGGGTTAGTTCCTGTTAGGATATCGTGGCGGATTCCATATGCTACATCTATTGCAGGTATGGGAGATAACAACTCATTCAAGCCTTCTCCAACCTCATCTATATCGGGTTTATATTCCAGTTCGTCTTCCGTCTTAATGCGTAGGATTACCAGAGGTTGGATAGACGTAGAATAATGGTTTGAGGCGGTTGCGGTTACTGCGGGGGAATACGATATGTTGTTATAATAAGGTAATAAAGTTGAACTGGCTGGAGTATTACTCGATTCAGATTGAATGGGGGTTGGTTTGGTGTCTACCGCTCTCAGTTTGGGGTCCATTTGCCTTTGTTCTCGCGAGAGGTCCGTCTGGTTGAGGTGAAGTACCGGTAACCTCAACACAGGCTGCATAGGGGAGCATTTGATAGGCCTAGGTGTGCGATGACACGAGTTTCGAGATTTCCCATGGAAACTTATTGCGGTCGCCGCGTTGTCAATATGACCCGGTGTCGCCACCGATGGACTCTGCGGTAGACTGGTCTCGCGGAACCGGTACTTGGTAATCGGGACAGTGGCCGGCGATTGGGTCGGATAGATGGTAAGATCCGAGGTGGTGGCAGCGTTGTTAGACCCAGATGAGACGGGACTCTGCAGCCATTCAGTAATACGACCGGTTGTACATTTAATAGCAACATAAGAGTCGAGAAAACTGGAGTTTGCGTCCAGGTAGTCTTCGATAAACGTCCGCACAAACGAATCATTTTCTGAACAGATGTTCGCGAACATATATTTGGTAATTACCAAAGAGCTGGTCAACTCACTTGCATGACTTCTAGTGGGTTCCATTGTCTGATTCTCACTTCAGAGATCCGAAATAGGTTCAAGATTCAAGCAAAATAATACTACTGGTAACAGGGTAAGCACTACAGCACTACCCACTACCTGACATCAGTCATCCAGAACCAGTAGGCCTGCCGGCTACCGATGTACCATTGAGAATGACTGAATAATAATAAAATAATAGTCACAGTTCAATAAGTTTAATAATAGTCACACTCAACAGAACAAAATAAAAATAAACAAAAGAATAGGTCATCGATTCTACAAAAGTAATTACCGCCATGTGAAGAATACTAGGTTTTCATTTCACTCAGTTTACAGTAGGGCTGATGCTAACCCAAACAATAAACTAATTTAGTATGGGTTATAATAAAGGATGGAAATAAGCAGCATAAAACGTACAAATGAGGAAAAACATAAAATTAAATACAAATACCAGTTAATAAAATTTTAACTGTAAAGTTTAAATAAAACAGGCATTCTTCACATGGGCGAAATTAACACAATAAATCACAAACGAACACATTGAAGACATTATTTTCAAAAAACGTATATACATTAGTACAGTATATCCTGTAGTACAGTTTACACCACCCCCCCCCCCCCCCCCCCCCACCACTACCACCCCCACCCCATCCTGCACATTTAGTTTCAATGACTGCGTTTATTTAAATAATAATGGGACATTTCTGTTACTTATCGGAACTCAGGAAAAATATATACTGTATTTCTAAAATATACTGTAGTATTTATTAGGGATGTGTCGGATTGACTATTTTCAAACCGGCCAGGCCGTAACCGGAGCCGGATTTGTAAAAAAAAATTAATTAAACTGCGCTAAGTGCTAACCACGCTGAACTGGAGCTCTGACAATTCGCCCACTACTGTACTGTCTGACTGTAGAGGCAGACAGAGGAACAGTAAACGTCTGCCTGTGTGTAGAAATTCTAATTAAGTAACGCTCATAGGTCACTACTTCAAAATTGTAGATGAATCGGATGGTTTGGTTCTACTGTATAATTATACAGCTACTTTTACATTTTGTCAAATCGCCCCCTAGCGGCCGAAAGAGAAGCTATAGAAGTCTGTCTGTGTGTAGAATATTTCTAAACTTTTGATAGACTACATGTGTACCAAGTTTGGGTACATTTCATCCATGATTGACCGACTTATTAGCGTTCAAACATTCCTGCCACAAACATACAGTAGCCTGGCCACAAATGCCGATGAGAGTGCAGTACAGTCATACAGTATTTAAACTGCTGGAATGGAATTGGGTGTGGTGGACTGGTTGTGTACATCAAAGATCTCCGAATTCGTAAAGGGAAAAATCTGCTCCAATCCTCAAATCCATAAGCTACCCAGAAGCCGGAAGAGCTCTGATACCTCAGGCCCTTTAGAGGTGCACTGCATGCTGAATGGCACCAGATGTCTGCTTGGGAGAAGGTGCATAACGTTGTCTTTGATGCACACATAAGCAATGAGGTGTTATAGCAACATCAACATCACATTAATAATATCCAACATCACCCAGCCGAAACGCCGTCTGAAGTTTGCTGGGCACTGTTTTTGCAGGATCAAGCTGTACATAATATTGTACACAATAACTGTTGACAAACTTTTACATGTTGTTTCGGTTTTATACTACCTTATTTATTATGAATTATTAAATTTTTAATTATTAGAACTTCTGAACAAAACAATTTAATAAAATAAATCACCAATAGCATACAGTAGCATGCAATTCAAAAGGAAGAGACCATTCAGTGTGCAGTTTATGTCAAGGCTCTCATTTCTTCATCTTGGTCGGAGTCGGAGTCGGAATTTAGTGCTTTTTTTGGAAACATTAGACAACGCTTTAAGGCATTCAGATGACTCGGGTTTTGTTTTACTTGTGTTTCAACTTCTGTCTTTCCAGTAAAACGTTCCAGTAATTTTCTAAAAATTTTAACTATTGGTTCTGCACAACACATTTCCAAACCATAGGGATAAAATTGACCTTGAGTTGACATTTCAGAAATGCAATTTTGTGCCCAAATAAGAACTTGACAAAAATCTGTCGTGCCCAACAAGCCTGCATTGTCGAAGTTGTGGATGGCCAGTGCCAATGTTCTTAGGTACCAGGAACCATTGAAGTTACTAATATCTGCGAAACCTTCAACAGTGGAATAGCCTATGAGAAAATCAGGAGCGGATGTAATAAAGAAAAAGAGTCGAGCTTTTTCAAGCATATCTTTTTGCGAAATACTGGTGATCGGGTTTCTCTTATAAAAGTTATTTTCTTTCTGAATTTTAAATGCATTAATTATAAATAATTTCGGTTTATCCACAAGATCAGGACAATTCTCACCAGTAAACATAGTGACAATATTGCGTACGCTGCAGATTTTGCTATCCCCGCAAATGATCTCATCATTATTATCCCCACGGGTGCTGATCACGCAAGCGAAACAATCGGAATCTTTCAGGATAGCAGAAAGATCTTTAGCATCCCGTTCATCTTTAGTATACACTCCATAGACGTCTTCACCAGAATACAACTCTAATAATCTTTCCATTTCTTTTCTCGTTGAATTTTTATAGCATTTTATGTGTTCAAAACCCATTAAACCTAATGCTATTGTAATAGCGGTCTCATCATCTTCAGCACCAGGTATATTTATATGATTTATTTTTTTAAATTCAGAGTTAATAAACATCACCGCTATTCCACGGATTTATTCTTCATCATATCGTACTGGCCGATTTCGACATTATCCAGTTGAAATCGGTGAGACATTTTTATGTTGTTATTATATTGTTATTTACATTGGTAGTTACATTGTTATTTACATTGTTTCTTATTCTTATAGAGAATGCTAAAAATGAAAACAGCAACACTTTGAAAAATATGGTGGCCTAATAATATCATCTGATCGGCTGCCTGTCTCCTGTCTCATCCCCTACTTGAGAGAGTGGCCAACAATTCTGTAAGTCCCTTTCCTGATGACCTTTCTGGCCCGACCAACCAAGCCTTTGGTGAACCTGAGGCAAATCACAACACTAGCCTAAAGCTGCACATGACAAAATATAACAAATCGTGCGTTGCCACTTCTCATGTTCTGGAAGACTCGCTGAGAAGGTTCCGAAAGTGGTTCTGATTGTGTGCTACTCTCCAACTAGTGTTGTCCCAGTAGAGTAGGTGGAAAATTTCTACCACAATCTACATTTCTACCAGCTGCTACTGATGGAGTGGATCAGCATGCATTCTTAACTTTCCTGAGTGACTTTACTGCAAGTCTACATCCCTCATCTACATCGCCCTGGGTCTATAGCAATAGTGTTAACCGAAATTCCGTCCATCTTCAGGATTTCATATCTGGAAATGGACTATTTTCGGCTGGAACCCAGTTCAAGAAGGAAACCTTGCCACGACATTTGCAACCCGTGAGATCCAGCTTCACATGACAGCTGAGCAATAGGTATGAGGCTAAAGTCTCAGAGGCAGCAGATTACTGCGAGGGCATACTGCCTTCACAGAAGCAATTAAGTTAGCAGCTGCAGAAACAGTTCCTGTACACCCTCGAACCCCAGAACCGACCAAAGAATTCGGAAGAGCCGAAATGACCTCACTAAGGCGCAGAATGAGTCCCGCCGACTAGGGCACACTGGGACAGCTAATGATACAGTTAAGGCTGCATCTAGGTCACTTAATAGGCAGTACTCTGATAATCAGGCCAGGCATGTCTAACAATAAACCTGGTTACTGGGAGGAAAAGAGAAAAGCAACCACCAAGGTTAAGGCTGAAACCCCAGCTGGATGCCTAAAAGGTTTGAAGGAACACTTTGAGAAGCTTCTAAACAATGATAGGCTACATATTTATTGCCTGATAACTTTGAGGTACATCGTGTATCTGAGTCTGTGTTCAAAGATATTGCCATTGGTGACATCTCCTGTGGTGAAATCAAGACTGCAGCAAGGAGTGTCAAGACCGTTCGTGCCAGTGGAGTAGATGGAGTACCCCTTGAGGTATTTAAAAGGTGTTGGATCTCATTCACCCCATTATTTTGGACATGTATAGGACGAAGATAAATTATCTTTCCATTTCATCTCAGGTTTTTAGGGAGGGAAAAATCTAAAAAATCTTCGGAATTTTTTTTCCAGAATCTTCCGGAAACCTAGTTTCCAGGTTTCCATTTTGTGGAGCCCTGCTGGTGAAGGTGGAGCCCTGCTGCTGGTGCCGGTACCATTAGAAAGTCGCACTATATTACGGTACAAAAACATATGTAAAATTCAAACATTCTAGAATAAATAATAGTTATTTATCCAAGGTGTTATATAAAAACGGTAACAGTTCCGTATAGCACAGCATTTTTATAACATAAATCATTGCCCTAATATTTACAGCACATCCGGTTGGGGCCCAGTATTTGATAATTTAAACATAATAATGATGATCGAGTATACACACCCCGTAAATGGACATGATCATAAGAAAATACACGTTCGTGGGGACTTCGCGCAGCACGTAGTCGGCAAGCCTTGGCATACGGTTCATATAGAGCAAATGGGGCATGTCTAGTTTGAACCCCATATCCCATGCTATAAATGTATTCATTCGATATACAATCATATGTTAATCCGCTAGGTGGTGTCAAATTGTTATTCTGCAATTTTGTACTTACCAGTGCAGCACTGTACAGCAGTACCGTACCGGTAGGCCTATGTCATTACTTCTGAGTCTCTAGCGGATCCCCAATTAAATGTCTTAACTTTTCAATTTCGTAAAAGATAGACTTCATGATTCTCTACAGGCCACCAAAATTTCAGCTCAGGAAAATGAGGCCTTCCCGAGAAATTTAACATTTTCTAAAAACCACAAAATCTGTCGTAGCTGACGTCAGACTGCATGATTTTTCACCAAACTTTACAAACTTTCTAAACTTTCTCTCTACTACTTGCCTACTAAGTTTGGTTCAATTCCGAACCAGCGATGCCGAGAAATTCGCGTTCAAACATTTACCAGACAGACGGACGGACAGACAGACGGACATGCCCCATTTACCCTATATGAACCGTATGCCAAGGCTCGCCGACTACGTGTCTCGCCCCACAGTTCAGTTGCTTGAAACTATAACAGCTATCTCTTCTACTGTATGAGTAATTATTTTAATACGTGTTTAAAGGGGGGGGGGGGGGGGGGGGGGGGGGGTTGACTAATTCAGAAAAAAATCGATTTTTCATTTTCAATCTCACCTGGTGCAGATTTTAATGAGAATTTCAAATCTTCAAACCGTTTGTTATTATCTAATGCAGTTCAAAACTTATAAGTGATAATGTTAACCTTACTTTGTGTAAATGTCTGTGAAAACTGTCTGTCTGGGATTGTGTTACTGACGGTTTGTCCGTCATAATATAACAAAAACATTCTTTCTAGCTAAAAGTTATGTTAAGGGGATTTTCCTGGTCGCTGATTTCATTCCAAACATCTGTTTTCACTTTTAAAGAAAACTATTATGTCTCTATGTCTGTCTGTCAGTTTGTCTGCCTGTCTGATGATCTGTCTGTCAAAATATGAGGACCACCTATTCAATTCAATTCAATTATTTATTGGTCTAAAACTTCAGTGAGAAGCTGAGCTGAAGGCAGTTTAAAACAACTGATAATTATAAGACCAACGTCTACGCAACAACCCTAAGTACAACCAAACAATTACGTGTAGGGGCCTACTGTATATACAGTATAATAATATGGAACCGTACTTTAAATACAACTTACATAAAATTAAAAAAAATAAAAATTATATTGCACTGTACGTGCATGTAAACAGAGACACGAGACAAGACACTGATGCAGTTGTAGTCTAAATAAATAAATTACTTGGTACGGCCATGCCGGAACGCTAATTCACACATATTATTCAAAAATGTCTCAATGTGAACGATTACCAAATTACAGGAGCCTTGAGCGCTCAAGGCTCCTGTAATTTGATAATGGGTGAGTTATCAAGAACAGCGGTACGGATATTGTTCTGTAATTTATTCCGTAAACTTGCCGTTTTGATGAGAAATGAATGGTTACCATATTTAGTATTAGTTCTTGGAATTCTAATTTTTTTAGTTCTGATGTTTAAATGATTTATGAAGGTTACTGCTTAGTTTTAAGAATTGTAACTTTAAGGTTTTAAATGAGGTGTGCATATTTAACATGTATTCAACATACAGACAAACCGACAATCAAACATAATAGACTACACTAAAAATGAAAATTGAGCTGAAGAGAGACCTAGCTGAAACTTTTTTTAATTTGGTTTTTTGGTCGCTGATTTCGATTTTCATTTTTAGTGTAGTCTATTATGTTTGATTGTCGGTTTGTCTGTATGTCTGTCTGGCTGCAGGGGTATATGGCCTGGCCAGGCAGATGGTGATCTACCAATGGCTGGTCAGGAGTAGAGTGTTCTCATGTCCACTCTGAGAGCACTTCACTGCGACCTGCACCTGGCAGCAAGGGTACAGGGCATGACCCAGCAGATGAGCTGCAACAGCCAATGGTGGGTCATGTGCGCCAGAGTAGATATGGGTGATGGGCCTCATATCTGACTTCATTGCGACACCCACCCTGTGGAATGGCAAACCAGGGTGTGGTATTTGCCCCGAGAGCTGACTCGGCAGACAAGCACCCCCCAATCCCCACTATGGATTACATTAGCAATGCGTAGGTCCGGCCACTAGAGGCCAGTGGAATTACCGGACTCAATCGGCCTCACAGGCGTCAGTTAACTCCTGACCGGCTGCCTGTCTCACCCCCTACTGGAGAGAGAGCAGTCAACAATTCTTTGAGTCCCCTTCCTGATGACCTTTCTGGCCCAAACCCTGGGTCACCAGGGAAGCCAGATTGTGATGGGGAGAGGGATTCTGGAGTTGGAGGCTACTCTCATGTTCCACCCCGACCAACAAAGCCATTGGTGAATCTGAGGCAAGTCACTAGACTAGCCTCAGTAAACACCCTAACACTCGGGTCCCCAATGCGACAAGGTGAGCTGACTGCCTTGGCAGATAAGCTTTCTCTTAGCGCAGTGGGTGTTCAAGAGCACCGAATGCAGACTGGACAGACTGATGAAGTTCTGATTAAGGACATGGGGGGCGGTTGGCGACTCGCCCTCGCGTCAGCAGATGATAGTGGCAATGGTGGAATTGGTCTATTGATGAATCCAACTGCACATGCAGCATTGGACAAAATAGACCAAATCTCTAACCGCATCATCCGTTGCCACTTCTCATGTTCTGGAAGACTGGCTAAGAAGTTTCCTAAGGTGGTTCTGATTGTGTGCTACTCTCCAACTAGTGTTGCCCTTGAAGATTAGGTGGAAAATTTCTACCACAATCTACAAGCAGCTACTGATGGAGTGGATCAGCATGCATTCTTAATATTCCTGGGAGACTTTAATGCAAGTCTGCATCAATCACATACATCGTCCTGGGTTTATAATAGTGTTAACCGAAATTCCGTCCATCTTCAGGATTTTATCTCTGGAAATGGATTGTTTTCGGCTGGAACCCAGTTCAAGAAGCGAACTGGAAAGCTACGGACTCATAGTGGACCCAGTGGTCACAAGTCACAGATAGACCATATTCTATTTCGTAGGAAATACAGGAGCTCTATACAAGACTGTAATGCATTTACACTTCGACCCTTCTCCAGTGATCACCGCCTTATTGTGGCCAAGGTAAGACTTAGTCTGCGTGCTAGCAGAACAACGAAATCTGCCTTGCCGCGGCATGACTGGTCCTCTCTGTTGCAACAGCAAAGTGTGAGATCTAGCTTCACACTACAGCTGAGCAACAGGTATGAGGTTCTTGCCTCTGAGGCGGCAGATCACTGTGAGGGCTATACTACCTTCACAGAAGCAGTTAAGTTAGCAGCTGCAGAAACAGTTCCTGTATACCCTCGAAACAGGAAAAGGGCCCCCTGGACTGACAACAAAATTCAGAAGTGCCGAAATGACCTCTATAAGGCGCAGAAAGAGTCCCGACTCAAACAGACTGCAGCGGCCAAGAATACAGTTAAGGCTGCATCTAGGTCCCTGAACAGACACTACTCTATTAATCTACAGGAGCTAATAAACCAACAAGTTGATGCCATCAATGATGCTGATGACAGCAGGCAATCATCCCAAGCATGGAAATCGATCAACTTGATAACTGGGCGGAAAAGCCAACCAGCCACCAAGGTTAAGGCTGAATCACCAGCCGATCGCCTCAATGGTTGGAAGGCCCACTTTGAAAAGCTCCTCAATAATGACAGGGTATTGCCTGATAACTTTATAGAAGTAAAAGTGTCTGAGTCTGTACTCCCAGATATTCCCATTGACGATATCTCATTTTGCAGAAGTGAAGGCTGCTGCAAAGAGCATTAAGACCAATCGTGCCAGTGGAGTAAATGGTGTTCCCCCAGAGGTCTTTAAAATACCTGAGTGTTTAAAGCTCATCTATCCCATCATAGTAGACATGTACCGAACAACAAGAGTCCCACAAGAAATTAAAACAAATAAGTTGGTGCCAGTTCCCAAGAATGGCAACCTAACACTCTATGGTTCTTTTCGGGGAATCTCATTGATCTCGATTGCTGCAAAGCTATACAATAGAATTCTATTAAATCGCATCAAGGATCCCATTGAGAAACTGCTCCGTGGAAATCAGAATGGGTTCCGTAAAGGTCGTGGGACCATGGAGCCCATTTTAGCACTTAGAAGGATAATTGAAGAGTGATCAAAAAAGAAAGACAGGCATCTGGCTGTTATCTTTGTTGACTTCTTCAAGGCCTTTGATTCAGTCTCTCGCTCAGGTATGTTCAGCATACTTTCATTATATGGTATTCCTGATGAAATTATTGCAGCAATCAGATCAGTATACGATGGTTCGACAACATTTGTGTCTACTGTTGACGGTGACACAGAACCATTTGAAGTGTTATGGGGCGTCCTCCAGGGAGACACACTTGCACCATTCATAATTGTGGTCGACTATGTTCTACGCATGTCCTTAGATCATCCATCTTAATGATGATGAGGTGATGGTAATTCCACCTACTGGCTCCAGAAGTCGAGGAAATCATGCCAAATACCTAACTGATCTAGACATTGCTGATGACTTAGGAGTACTCTCAGAATCACTAGAGGGAGCCCAACGGCTCCTCAGCTCATTAGAACATGCTGCTTCTAGTGTTGGTCTTTTTATTAACTCCAGAAAGACCAAAATTTTGACAGATAACTTTGAAAGTCCTCAGCAAGTCTCTTTTCGGATGAGCATAAGCTCAAAGGATGGTATGCGTGAGCATGTGGACGACTTCTGTTACCTGGGATCATGGATCCGGAAGTCAGGTGAGGACCTTCGAATACGCTAGGGAAAGAAAGGCATGGGCAGCCTTGAATAGGCTTTCCAGGATTTGGAAGTCCCCGAGAATTATTCGGAAACTTAAGGTCCGTTTATTTAGAGCAGCAGTAGTTTCAGTACTCCTCTATGGTCTCCATGCTGGTCTCTAACTGCTGAGGACACCAAATCTCTGGATGGCACATTCACAAGAATGCTACGCGACGGGTTCATTGTGTTAAGTACAATGCTCGCATCTCCAACCAGACACTATATAACATTGGTTCCCCCAAGCTTGACACTAGAACAAAATCGCCTCCGCTTTGCAGGACATTGCTTTCGCCGTGAGGACCAGCCAGTGCATAATCTTGTACTTTGGCAGCCTCATGGAGTGAATAAGCATGGTGGACAGCCCATGACTTTCTTGAGACGCATCTTAAAGGACACTGGCCTTGAAGATGCGGATGATCTAGCAAATGTCATGGGCGATAGGGAGTTGTGGCGGCGCAATTTTGTCGACAAGCCGGCACAGCATTCTTAAAAATGCAGCTGCAATGCAGCATGCCGATCCTAGTAGTATCCTTTAGCGGGCTACTCCAGTTGCAGGCAACCAACAGAATCAACTCACCGTAACTTTACTTTGACATGTTAAATAAATAAATATATGTTCTGGAATGATTATTTGGGACATGGGCTTGATAATTATTATATAGGACGGTTAATATATTTGGACGGATTATATAAAGAGAGAGTGGAATTACTGTAATATCATTACAATGGCTGTTCCTGTTATAATGGTGTTAGGGTATATATTCTACTTACTTAAAATTAATATATACTTTTTATGGGACATTGATTTCCTAGTCCCCCTTTTGAACCATGCCACACACACTGCTGCGTGTTGTCAAAATGTTAAATTAGATCAAAAAATATTAATTACATTGTAGATTCCCGTCCCCACATTGAACAACAGCACCCATACTACAACGAGTGTTTGGAATGTTATATTAACTGTATGGGAATGGGGACATTTGAAACTATCGTATTATACTGTGGTCGGTGAAATTTTCATAACTCTTTAAACACAAATTTACACACGTATTTGACAGGTTTGAGTGGAACAGTGGAACTACGTAGATTCCATTTTTGATATCATTTCATTCCGGGGACGTCCCCGGATTGTAGATCGTCCCCGGTTTGTCGCTGTGTATTCATGCAATTGTCCCCTGTTTGAACCAGTTCACCTACACCCCCCCCCCCCCCCCCCCCCACCTCCCCCATATTACATTCCATCATTTACTTTTGCCTTTATTGTTTCGATCGAAAAGTTAATCCACTGCAGTGAGGATCTTTCCGGTTCGGTTCTAGCATACTAAATCACAGACTATCAGTGGACAACTTACCGGTTCTAGAATACTAAATCACAGACTATTGGTGGTCAACTTACTGGTTCTAGAATACTAAACCACAGACTATTAGTGGTCAACTTACCGGTTCTAGAATACTAAATCACAGACTATTAGTGGTCAACTTACTGGTTCTAGAATACTAAACCACAGACTATTAGTGGTCAACTTACCGGTTCTAGAATATTAAATCACAGACTGTTAGTGGTCAACTTACCGGTTCTAGAATACTAAATCACAGACTATTCGTGGTCAACTTACCGGTTCTAGAATACTAAATCACAGACTATTAGTGGTCAACTTACCGGTTCTAGAATACTAAATCACAGACTATTCGTGGTCAACTTACCGGTTCTAGAATACTAAATCACAGACTATTATTGGCCAACTTACTGGTTCTAGAATACTAAATCACAGACTATTAGTGGTCAACTTACCGGTTCTAGAATACTAAATCACAGACTATTAGTGGTCATCTTACTACTACCACTACAGTAGGTCGAGCGAACTCGGACAGTGGAAATGAGATCCTTCCAGGCTTCCCGATTCTCCATAGTTGTCGCAATTTCGTTTCTCCCAAGTTCAGTATCCCTTTCAAGTTGATCTATATATGTTATGGCCGATCGTCCACGACTACGCTTTCCATGAGTTGGTTGCCAGAGAAGTAGATCTGGTATGACCTCGTCTTTACTTCGCCAGCAGTGCCCACTGAATCTTAATCTGCGTTCACGGAGGGTGGTTCATACAGGTGGTATTGTACCATAAAGCTCGGCGTTTGTCATGTGTTGTCTCCAGCTGATGTTTAGGGCTGCCCTTAGTAGTCTTGTGTAGCAACCATCAATTCGTTGTTCAAGTGATTTAGTCAGTGTCCAGGTCTCACCCCCGTATAAAAATACACTTTCCACTGTGGCTCGAAAGAACTTAGTCTTCAGGTGCCTGGAGAGATCTGATTTCCAGATGGTATCCATTTTTGATAGAGCTACCCAAGCCTTTGCTTTCCTAACTTCTATGTCCTTTTTGCTACTCTCTATCCATGATCCAAGGTACTGGAAGTCATCGACCTTCCTTAGTTGATTATTATCAATGGTTGTCAAGTTTCCATCAACATTAAAGGTCATGAATTCGGTCTTGGTAGCATTTATATGCAATCCAACTTCCTTAGCAGCCCTCTCCACTTTATTTAGTAGAAGCTGTGCATCTGCTAGCGTATTAGAGAGCAGGGCGATGTCATCCGCAAAGTCGGTGTCTGTGACTGTAGTTGCCGGATATCTACTACTTCTGCGTTCTTGAAGTGTGAATCCCAGATCTTCACCCTTTGTGGCCGTCCTCATTGCGTAATCCAGCACAATTACAAATAGTAATGGTGCTAATGTGTCACCTTGCAGTACGCCAGCCAGGATTGAGAAAAACTCAGTTTCACCATCTGGTGAGAGTACCTGCGCTTCTGTGTCACAATATAACAATCCAATGCCAGCAACAATTACTTCTGGTATTTCATAAGCTCTTAGGATTTCAAGCATTTTACCTCTATGGATGGAGTCGAATGCCTTCTTGAAGTCCACAAAAGTCATGACTGCGGGGAGATTCTTTGACTTAATTCCTTCAATCAGTCTCCGTAGTGCAAGTATCTGAGCTATTGTTGATCTACTTGGTCGAAATCCGTTTTGGCTCTTACGCAGTAGTTTCTCTATGTGAGGCCTAATCCTATATAGAATCATTTTATTGTATATTTTGGCAGCTACCACAAGCCCACGATAGTTTGTTGGTATGCCGAGGTCTCCTTTCTTGGGGAGAGGCTTTAGTTGACCTTTAGTCCAAATTGGTGGTGGCTTTTCCCCTTTTAACATCCGGTTGCAAACATTCAATAATGGTCTATTTAGCACTCCGGTTTTCCATACCTCCGCTGGGATTTCATCTAATCCACTCGCTTTATTATTGGACATGCTTTTAATGCTTCTTTGGAGTTCGGCAGGTGTGAAGTCCCCTGTTTCTATAGGTAGGGTCTTGTCATATACAGTATTTTCCTTGTAGGGCTGACCTCGATGTTTGGTGGCTGCCCAAGCAAGTTGCTGAAGTGATTTTTCCACTTCCCAACACGTTCTTCATGACTATCGGCTTTGAGGCGCCCCTTTGCACAACTTTTCCGACCAGATACCTCATTTACAGTTTGCCAGGTAAGTCTTGATTGTTGCTGTATGTGAGCAGTTGTAATTGCTTCAGTTTTATCCTGTATGTACTTTTCCTGGCTGATGTTGTAGGCCAATTTAAGATCGTCCTTAGCTTTCTCAACCTTGTTAATGTTTTCGGTTGTTGGTTGTTCGGTTTTAACTTTGCAGGCTATCTTAAGATCTTCTCTCTTACAAGTAACCTCAGAGTTTTGCCATGGCACATACTGTTTTCGTTTAGGTTTCTGGGGGATATGCCTCTTAGCTGATTCCTTGTGGGCTGTTATTATATTCTGGTATATTGAATCGGTGGATTGGTATTCATCCATTGACTGAAGTGCTTCAAAGCGGTTTTGAACTTCTACTGTATAAGCATCCTTTACAGCATTGTCAGTTCTGAGTTTCTCCCAGTCATAGTTGATTTGCTTGCTTGTCCTGGGTTTGCTGGCTCTCAAACTGAGTCTGATCTCTGCAGTCACAATTCTGTGGTCCGAACCAATTAGGTTGAACGAGCTGTATGCCTCGCAGTTGATCATGCTATTTCTCCACTTTTTGTTTATAAGGATGTAATCCAGTTGTGCTTTGGTTCCATTAGGGTATTGAAAGGTCCATAGCTTCCCCTTACTCTTTTCGAATGTGTTGTTTGTTGGTATCAATTCACATTCTTCCATTAGGTCTAAAAGTAAGTACCCATTTCTGTTAGAACTGGTGTTATAGGTGTAACCCTTGATGTCTTCTGGGCCAATTTGCGCATTCAGGTCACCAGCAATGACTTTAACATTGTGTTTCGGCATGTCCTTAATAAGTCCAGTCAGTTCTTCATAAAACTTGACTGCTTGTTCTGGCTCTGATGCATTGGTTGGACTGTAGCAACATATAACTGTTGTCTTGGGATTCCCATCAAATGTTGCGATCATAACCCTGGAATTTATAGATTCGATGTTGTTTAGGGTCTTAAGTGCAAATGGGCTTCGCAGAATTCCTACTCCACCAATTGATGCATTGGCCGAGTTTCTTACTGCTGAGCTTGTTACTAACGTCCATCCATTTCCAATGTCATTGTACTTCATGATTATTGATAGTAACAATGTGTTGGCAAGCTGTATTTTTCGAGGTGTTTGTTATTATACATTTTATTATAAGAAGGGATCTAGGGGTCTTAACCTCGAATGATAAGGTTATTTTACCGAAAATAACTTATCTTTTATTGGCGCAATTGTAGGACTAATCCCATCACATGCGTACTTTTTAACCGGGTAGTGTACAAATTTAGGAATCGCGTAATTTTTTCTTGAAATTAATATCTCATATCTCTCCAAACCACGTACGCGTTTCGACCTTACTGGGTCTCATCAGCGTGGTGTCGGATTCGAACCTGGGACCTCGAGGCGGAAGCCGAGACTACAACCACTAGGCCACAGGTTCTTGAGATATGGAGTATTAATTTCAAAGACAGCTGCCATTTTATAATAAATTGTACTTCATGGCAGTGTCTTCATGACAAATCCGATGTTCTTGGATGCAGATGATGTCGATGTTATATTCCATTGCCAGAGCGACCATGTCACCCTGTTTGCTCTGTGCTTTCAGCGTGCGTGCGTTCATTGTAGCAATCTTTAGTGTCTTTTTACATTTCAACAGGTTGGTTCTTCTTTCTTCTCTGTCAACTTACCGGTTCTAGAATACTAAATCACAGACTATTAGTGGTCAACTTACCGGTTCTAGAATACTAAACCGCAGACTATTAGTGGTCAACTTACCGGTTCTAGAATAATAAATCACAGACTATTAGTGGTCAACTTACCGGTTCTAGAATAATAAATCACAGACTATTAGTGGTCAACTTACCGGTTCTAGAATACTAAATCACAGACTATTAGTGGTCAACTTACCGGTTCTAGAATACTAAATCACAGACTATTAGTGGTCAACTTACCGGTTCTAGAATACTAAATCACAGACTATTAGTGGTCAACTTACCGGTTCTAGAATACTAATTCACAGACTATTAGTGGTCAACTTACCGGTTCTAGAATACTAAATCACAGACTATTAGTGGTCAACTTACCGGTTCTAGAATACTAAATCACAGACTATTAGTGGTCAACTTACCGGTTTGTAGACTACTAAATCACAGACTATTAGTGGTCAACTTACCGGTTCTAGAATACTAAATTACAGACTATTAGTGGTCAACTTACCGGTTCTAGAATACTAAATCACAGACTATTAGTGGTCAACTTACCTGTTCTAGAATACTAAATCACAGACTATTGGTGGTCAACTTTCCGGTTCTAGAATACTAAATCACTATCTGATTCATTCTGGAGTTATACTTCCGATTTCTACAAATTTTAGCATAAAACTAGAAGGTAAATAAAAAATACTATGTCATGATATTCTTAAATTCTACGTATATTTTATAGAATCTATATTTTTGGATTGCTGGAATTTACAATCCAATTGCCGCAAATATTAAACGAGCGTCAAATAAATGTAAGCTACGCCCAGAATAGTTTACAGAGTTACTATGCCAACCGCGTCTTCTCTCGGCTCGTATTGGCTAGTCGTCCCTTTTGGTGTCCTGTTTTTTTGATTCCCCGTAGTCTGCCTGTTCGTCGTGCAGCAATCAGACCGACTTTCCTTCCCGCGGAGGTAGAAGGACGAACGGTCGACGGTTTACCGATATGGTGATGGTTACCACCTCCGTGGGGATGTTCCACGGGCTAAAGGAATAGATAGATATATAGTTAGTTGTTACATTGTAGATAAAATATATCTAACTTATCAACAGAGCCATCACACTCAATACAAAGAATGACACACCCTTTATGTTTAAGAATATATTTTCGGCGTAACATAAATAGTGGGACAAATAGTAGGACCTGAGTTAATAGGACACATGGGATCAATAATAATAGGGAAAGGAACTGTGAGGTGATAATAGGCCAAGGATAATGTTCTGAGATGATGGCATGATAATTAATAGTACTCGAAAATCATAGATATCGTAGTGATTTCATTAAATTAGTTCAAAAGTGTACGTGAATATGAAAGAATATAAGTTCCAATATGACTAGATATAATTATAATTTCTTTAAGAAATTCAACAACGGAATATTTTAAAGATATACGTATAGAAAAGCATGTACAATATAGAATCATGTATATAAAATTAAACTGCAGCAAATGTTACGAGTCCACCTCCTAACAGTCAATTTGCCAAGGCTCCGCCAACTTTGTGGCTCGCCCCACACACCTTTAAACAATATTGATTTTACTTTAACTACTGTACTATAAATTAACTCCCACTTTGATGTATGCCCCCGAATCCCAGTTATGGGTTCCCCCCCCCCACACAGGTTTGACCTGTGCTCCCCAGATAGAATGGTAACCTATACTGTATTATACGCCTATTGTCCATAAGTCTAGAATTTGGTAGGGAGAGTGCCAAAACTGGTAATTTAATAAAGAAAAAGAACTGCGTTTTAGTCGAGGCAGAAATGACGAAAGTTGGAAAGTAATCTACGACGATAAGGTAATAGCAGTGAGTGTCGGTCCGGTGAAACACCTTTACAGATTATTTTCCATAATTAATGATATTATCGGGTTCCTGGGTAATTAAAACCAATGGTAAATGAAATTGGTGTGATATTGCCATCACTGTGATCTGATCGCCAGTTAGTTCAATATGCAAAAAGTTTATTTCGAAGGTGATAAGACAACTTATTCTAGCTACTGATTTTTATATTTGATTTCCACCACCATACGGCGATGTCATGAACTTTGTATCTTCTGTTCGGTTCCATTCCGCTGCCGCAAGGCATCCCCCATCCACGACAAGAGATGTTCCGGTTACCCCTGAAGAATCTTCACACGACAAATATAATATACTCTTCGCCACATCCATTGGCTGCAATATAACTCCCATTGGGACTCGAAGCAACCTGCCATCCAAAGCGCCTTCAGGAAGACTTTTCATATGAAGTCTCTGCATCGGGGTGTTAACTACCCCTGGGCACACGCAGTTGCACCGGAGGCCATAGACGGCATAGTCTAAGGCAATGTTCCGAGACAGACCGAGGACGGCGTGTTTGGATACGACGTAACTAGCAGTGAGTTGTTGTCCAGTGAAACTGTTCTCGGAGCCAACGTTCACGACGTAACTACGACTGTTCTTCTCAAGATGTAGGAAAGCGTGTTTGAAGGAAAGAAACATGGACTTAAGATTTACATCCATCAATCGATTCCAATTAGCCTCTTCGTATTCGTGTAGCGAACCCATATGGAACACACCCTGACAGTTAATAACAATGTTAAGACCACCGAACTTAGCTACAGTTTCATTGATGGTCTCCTTAACCCGCTCACCAATAGTAACATCGCACTCTAAGAATATCGCGTTCCCTCCTATTCTTCGTATCTTTTCAGCCAGTAATTCCCCTGACACCTTCTGCATATCAACAATAGCTACTTTAGCCCCTTCAGCTGCAAACAATTCAGCAGTTGCCTCGCCAATCCCAGAAGCTCCGCCCCCAATCCATGCAACTGACCCATCTAATCTACCCATTGTTTCTATTGTTAGTTTAATTTAGAATCACCAAACGCGAAGATGATACCTTAATAAAAACTTGATTACAAATTAACAATAGGCCTTAAATTAACGACTGAAACAACTAAATCACCAAATTCGCCAGTATTTATAGCAAATGTTTTGTATTTATGTTTAATAATTATTAATTTTTTATTTTTGTTTTATATTAATATATTATAGTTTATACAACTTTCTACTATAACGTAATATTCAACATTGGTTAAATAATCTCATTTCTTTCATCTCACTGTTCAAATACTGATTATAATTAGTAGACCCTTGACTTATTACAAGTTACAGATCATTTTATCTTCTAGATAAAACTTGGATTATGTACCAGCTCTGTGTTTTATCTTATTGATAATTGTAAATAATATTTGAATTAACGCCAAGCTGCTAATATACAAAAATGTCTTTATTTGTAATCGGTTCAAGATTGTTTTATCTTCTCTATGAGAAAGAGGATTTTTCAGGCTGCAAATATTGAATATTGAAAATATTGACTTTCTCATATTACGAAGATTTAATATGTGATTCGAAAGCTTGTGCAAAGCTGAATACAATAATGTCTATATCTTCTTGCACGAGAAAGCTAATGGGATAAAATAATATATGTAAATCGAATGTCCGAATTTTCATAATTAATTAACTAATACCATAATAACATGGTACACGTCCAATAACCGCATTGTAATGTAGCATAATGTTACACCATATTCGTGTTACACCTCGGAGATTATTTTGAAATTAACTATTAACCGTAATACCGACTGGGGGGGGGGGGGGGGGGGGGGGGGGAATCGCACCTTCCTAGTTTTTAATTGCTTTATATATGCAACCACATTATTTACGTGCCCAATTTTTTTTACGAGAATTAGTCAAATTTAATTTTTTTTTAGTTTTGAATTTTTTTTTTTTAACTTTTTTTTATTGATTTCGTAATTATTGATTCGTACGGAGCACTCTACTACTCTATATAAGTATGTAGGAGTAGTGGTACGTCATTTTGGTGAACCAAAATTAGGGCGTGTACTTTTTCAAAATTAGAATAAGTGCCACTCCCTGATTTTGGTGCACCAAAAATGACGAACCACCAAGTCTTCAGGCTTCTTATATTACTTTCAATCGATTCAGAGGTCCAGAAAACCTATAAAAATGCGTTGAAATCAAAACTTGGGGGCATTTTCCGAATATCGTTTATTTATATTTATGTAAATGTAATAATGTAATATTTTTCAAAATTTGAAGTGCCACGCCCACTTTTTAGGTACACGAAAAATAGCATCCAGTTCAATTTTCGGAAATTAAATATCACACTCGCATTCGAAATCACATTCGATTCAGCGTAGTGAAAAACCTACTAACTCTAGCTAACAATGCCACACTAATGGTTTTTAGAATATCAAAAATTTTATATTTTGTCCTGTGACTACTTCTATTTTTCATGAAAATTATTATAAACACCTTATGAAATTTAAATTTTTTGCATTTGAAAATGTTCTTCGATAATTTTTTCACCTATACCCCAAATTTCGTAGGATTTCATTGTCTGATTACAAAAATACAGTGGCTGAATCGCCCCCCCCCCCCCCCCCCCCCCCCCCCCCCGCCAGTGCTGCTAATGGTCTAAACACCCCAGTGGTAATAGGGTTAAGTTCAGGGGATGCATCGGAGAACATATGCAGTTCCAATTCACTAATGTCTCCATCCATGAAGTATACACGTGGCTAACTATAAATTCCCATATCTTCTAAGCTCCCTGTCCATTTCTCCCACTACTGTTTACTTATTTCTATCGGGACCTCTGCGTCCCAGTCGTCCTTGATCTTGTAAACCTTCTTGAGTATCTGCTTCCCCGTGACAAACAATGGGGATGCTAATCTAATCATAGTGGATCGTAAATCCTCGCTATGTATGACACATAACCTCCCTTGGTATGGATCCCGGCACCCTCCTGGCTCAGCTGGTATTCCAACTCGCCTGTCTCCCGGTTCCATACGATCCCTAGTGCTTTCTGCTGCGATTCTACTCTTCTCATCGCCATGATCTGCTCCTTTACCATCATTGGTTTATCCAATTTTACCTCCGGTTGTTTATCCTAATACAGCACAATAATAGCACTAATGGCGACGGTTGAAAACCGTTTGACTTCTACACTCTACAGTACATAGCCAACTGAGGCACAATCAACAGAATAACATTTATATATTATTATTACGTGGGATACACATTCCTATTTACGTTTGGCCCACCAATGCATGTGCGATAATTAATGGTAAACCTCCCCACCACTGGTTGATCTGTTTCTTCTTGGCCAATCCCATTTTCCCTTGTGGCCTTATGCTACTGTAGCATCCCCCCGAGATGAGCCAATATGCTGACATCTCTCTCTCTCTAACCGGCAATGTATATTGCCCTGGTGTGCTTGTTAGGCGATATTATATTTGTAATATCGCCTATCTAATTATGATACGAATCATAATTAGATAGGCGATATTACCAATATAATATCGCCTAACAAGCACACCAGGGCAATATACATTGCCGTGTCCATAACTTTCCCCATTTTCCGCTGGGTGGTGCAGCGAATTGGATCCGCTAACAATAACATATTGGATATTGTGTGTTTTGAATATTTCGCGATAGCAGAATTTATAAAGTGCTAACTCGAAAACTTCCTTTTGGAAATTACATTGCTTGACTCTTTATATGATGCTTATTATTTTATTCAGCAATTAATTTAGTGAGCAAACACACAAATATGCTTATTTTTCAGATATTGAATCATTTGAATCTGCGAACAATTCAAGATACATTGTAGGACTGTTTTGGTGACATGTTATCTCCAATCGGATTAAATCCGAATCGTTTATAAATAATATACATAAAATAAAGTGTTTTATAAAAATGACAAATTGTGGAATGACTTTTCTAAGATTTGAACCAGCGCAGACCAATATTGCCTTATGGATACATAAATTTTGCTACAGTTATTACATTATCAGCTCAACTCCAATTTATTTATTTAATACACCCCGGCAGCAGAAATCGAGCTTAATACGTACTTACTGTATGTGTTGTGTATTTCCCCCCGCTTCACTTTAACATAGGCCTATACTAGAATCGTAGTGCCTCTGTTAGAGATATGAGATATAATTTAAAAAAATATTCATTTTGTACATTTCCATTATCAGGTCAACTCAAATTAATGAAAAAAATTAGTTTTGAAAAAAAAATTTACTGTTGTAAATGCTGCAAAAGCATCTTTAACCACAGTACCCACAGTAATTACTGTAAAAGGGAAACATAGACATTTTGCTGACTAAATTGAATGCTTAATTGCAACATATTTAAGACATAGATAGATAGATTTAGATAGATTTATTTATACATTATGTAAAAACAATAACAAATACACCAAACAATGTACCGGCATAAAGGTATTACCCCTAAAGCTTTGCAGCTTATTTCCAAGGGGGTCCTTTATGTTACTTGGTTACAAATACAATATTACACTACGCTAACCTAAAACCAATATAAAACGTAATTACACTATGTACATGTACAACTTTACCGAGAGCGTGACAATGTCCGACTCAACGATAAAGATGTAATGTACAGAACAATTTATTAAAAACGTAATTACAGTATAAATAGTAAATAATTAATAAACTAATAACTTACTGTAGGACTACAGTATTGTACCTAATTTTACATTGCACACGGAAGTGAGATTTAACTGCAGATTTAAAAGAATGTTGATTATTTAGGTTTTTAATTTCATTAGGCAGAGCGTTCCTATTTTTAATACCGTTAAAAAAGAAAGTATCAGATTCGAAGGATTTACAATTCGGGAGGTAAAAGTTTGAAGCACTAGCTCTGGTACTGTAAGAGTGTGTATCGCGTACTCTGTTGAATTTTTGTTTTAGGTAATCGGGACATTTACCATTATACACTTTATGCACATGGTTAAGGCGTAGCTGCTTAACTCTACTATCTAAGTTAAGTATTCCAGATTCAGAAAAGTCATCTGGAGTTAGGTGGTGCCTAGGTTTGTATTCTTTAATAAATCGTACTACTTTATTCTGAGCTACTTGTAATTTACATTTAAGCTGTTTGGTTAAGCCTTCATACCAAGAAAAGCATGCATAGTCCATGTGACACTGTAGGCCTATTAAAGAAGAGCAAAGTAACTTGCGGGAGTCGGTGTTTAAACTATTTTTATTTCTGTATAGAAACCTAAGCCTACTGTGTTAACTTTCGAAAATATTTTTCACTGTACTTTCTCCTGATAAGCAGTTATCCAATGTGGCGCCTAAATATTTACCTTGCTTTTTATTTTCAATCTTATGTCCATTATTAGTGACTTCAAACTTAGTTACCTTCTTTAACTTTCTTTTGGAACCAAACAAAATACTTTCAGTCTTACCGTAGTGAATGGATAGCTTATTATCAACCAACCACTCATTACAGGATTCTAGAACTGCACTTAACTTTTGGGAAATATGAATAGGATCTTTATGAGAGAAAATAAGAGCACTGTCGTCGGCATATAAAATGAGTTTAAAATCGGGATTTATACTACTTATCATATCATTTACATAGCATACAAAAAGCAGAGGACCTAATATACTACCTTGCGGTACACCACAGGTAATCTCTTGTACAGTAGACTGCGATTTGCTAATGACTACAGTTTGACCTCTGTCTGACAGGTAGGACTTGAACCAGTCTATAGAACCTACACCCATCAGGCCTAACTTACCAAGCAGAATTTATCAATCACAGAAGACAATCAATGTATTACCATAAAACATTGTCTTCGAGTTAGCACTTTACAATTTTTGCTGTCGCAAAATATTCAAAGCAAACACACTATCCAATATGTTATAGATCAGATCAGACGCCAAATAAACTCAACCAATGTATTTTATTAACAATGCAATGTCGTTGAGTTAGCACTTTATTGGTTCTGTGGTCGCCAAATATTCAAATCAAACACAAATTCCAATAATGATATATAAGTAGATCTGGTATGACCTCGTCTTTACTTCGCCAGCAGTGCCCACTGAATCTTAATCTGCGTTCACGGAGGGTGGTTGATACAGGTGGTATTGTACAGTACCATAAAGTTTGGCGTTTGTCATGTGTTGTCTCCAGCTGATGTTTAGGGCTGCCCTTAGTAGTCTTGTGTAGCAACCATCAATTCGTTGTTCAAGTGATTTAGTCAGTATCCAGGTCTCACCCCCGTATAAAAATACACTTTCCACTGTGGCTCGAAAGAACTTAGTCTTCAGGTGCCTGGAGAGATCTGATTACCAGATGGTATCCATATTTGATAGAGCTACCCAAGCCTTTGCTTTCCTAACTTCTATGTCCTTTTTGCTACTCTCTATCCATGATCCAAGGTACTGGAAGTCATCGACCTTCCTTAGTTGATTAATATCAATGGTTGTCAAGTTTCCATCAACATTAAAGGTCATGAATTCGGTCTTTGTAGCATTTATATGCAATCCAACCTCCTTAGCAGCCCTCTCCACTTTATTTAGTAGAAGCTGTGCATCTGCTAGCGTATTAGAGAGCAGGGCGATGTCATCCGCAAAGTCGGTGTCTGTGACTGTAGTTGCTGGATATCTACTACTTCTGCGTTCTTGAAGTGTGAATCCCAGATTTTCACCCTTTGTGGCCGTCCTCATTGCGTAATCCAGCACAATTACAAATAGTAATGGTGCTAATGTGTCACCTTGCAGTACGGCAGCCAGGATTGAGAAAAATTCAGTTTCACCATCTGGTGAGAGTACCTGCGCTTCTGTGTCACAATATAACAATCCAATGCCAGCAACAATTACTTCCGGTATTCCATAAGCTCTTAGGATTTCAAGCATTTTACCTCTATGGATGGAGTCGAATGCCTTCTTGAAGTCCACAAAAGTCATGACTGCGGGGAGATTCTTTGACTTAATTCATTCAATCAGTCTCCGTAGTGCAAGTATCTGAGCTATTGTTGATCTACTTGGTCGAAATCCGTTTTGGCTCTTACGCAGTAGTTTCTCTATGTGAGGCCTAATCCTATATAGAATCATTTTATTGTATATTTTGGCAGCTACCACAAGCAGACAGATCCCACGATAGTTTGTTGGTATGCCGAGGTCTCCTTTCATGGGGAGAGGCTTTAGTTGACCTTTAGTCCAAATTGGTGGTGGCTTTTCCCTTTTAACATCCGGTTGCAAACATTCAATAATGGTCTGTTTAGCACTCCGGTTTTCCATACCTCCGCTGGGATTTCATCTAATCCACTCGCTTTATTATTGGAGATGCTTTTAATGCTTCTTTGGTGTTCAGCAGGTGTGAAGTCCCCTGTTTCTATAGGTAGTGTCTTGTCATATATTTTCCTTGTAGGGCTGACCTCGATGTTTGGTGGCTGCCCAAGCAAGTTGCTGAACTGATTTTTCCACTTCCCAACACGTTCTTCAGGACTATCGGCTTTGAGGCGCCCCTTTGCACAACTTTTCCGACCAGATACCTCATTTACAGTTTGCCAGGTAAGTCTTGATTGTTGCTGTATGTGAGCAGTTGTAATTGCTTCAAATTTATCCTGTGTGTACTTTTCCTGGCTGATGTTGTAGGCCATTTTAAGATCGTTTTATTAATTAAAAAATGTAAAGTGTGACTTCTAATAATACCTATCATAACTGGAAAGCGAGATTTTGCAGATTGTTTGATAAATTCGATATTTTCGTTGATCATTTCGTTATTTTCGGGTTTTATAACTATCCGATATTTATATTTGTGCCGGTGTAACAGCGGATTCAGTCCCCCGAAGAATCGGTCCCCCCAGACCGGATCTGCTAGCGGATTTAGTCCCCCCGGACCCAATCCGCTAGCAGATTTGATCTCCCTATAGGACCAAATCTGCTAGCGGATTGGGTCCTCGTTCGCGGATTTGGTCCACCCAATGTTATTGCAATAAATTCAAAATACTCTGCCAGACTGCTCCGTTCCTTTCCTTATTGTCAATGGTTACAGTACTGGCAGACCGGTTATTCAGTATGTATCGTTTATTGTTCTGGTTAGAAAACCTTGTCTGTGTAACCGGCTCCTCCCCAATTTCGTAGTACAGTAGTACGATAAATTTATTGTAATGAGGTTATATTGTTTTAGCCTTTTTATTTATTTATTTATTTATTTCGTACATATTAAATTGCATTACAACAACTAATAGTACAGCATACATAGTGGAAAAGCACAAGAATATGAATATGAGCCTAACTAACTACTGTAGTACAATATTGAATATATATATAATGCTAATTACGTAGTACAACTAAATATCAATATAACGATCGCCTAATTCAACTACTAAATAGTTACAAAGTGTTTACAATAATTACAAATTAGATCAAATCGATATACATTTACAATCGTTGTATCACATATGAAAAATTGGAAAATCCTATTTAAATTATAATTTCGGGATTATTTCTAAAGGTTACGAAGCACATATATAATTTAAAATATCATTAAGTTCCTCTGTGGAGAAACCTGGTACGAATAAATCGTCCTCCCCATGTTTACAATTGACCAATTCACGACAAAGGTTAATACATGGTAAATTAGAATCATTTACAAACCAAGAAATATTATTGCACATTTTCGCTGTCACACAATGAATAGCTACATTACATTTATTGGCGATACGCTTAAGATTCGTACCACTAATCGACCTACAGTCGTATAATGTAAGATTTGCAAGAAAACGAATACTAGGTTTTGCGCAATTAGAAATTGATGTGGCAAAATTAACAAAGCGGCTGCATAACATCGTCATAGGATACGGAAAATCTGAAAGCCCCTCAACAAAAAATCTGTGTGTATTGTAAGGTAATTTCCAGGTTAAACGAAAGTTAATATTCCAACTAGTAATCAGCTTATGACAACTACCACTCCAAATATCCCATAGATTACTACCGTAGAAACTTGTAGCAAAAATACGCTGAATTTTACAGATACTGTGTGGATGAGCAAAGCTAAATTCACGTCTAATACAATTCATTTTACCTATGAATTTACCTCTTTTACTTAAAATATCTTTATAGAATTTGCCCTCAAAATCAAAAATGTTTCCCAAATGCGTCGCTTCTTTAACCCATGGTAAAATAATGTTACGAATACGAACAGTAGCTACTGGGACATTCCAACTGAAATTAAAAGGGATGCGCTTGGATTTACTTTTAACCGCGTCACGGTTGGTACTAAACGACATATGAAATTCATCAGCAAACGTGACACATATATTTAACATCTGTTGCAACCCTTTAATTGACGGGCACACTAAGAAAATATCGTCAGCGTATACGAACACACCTACAAATCTGGACGCAATGTGACAACCAAGGCCACTGGCTCTAAGTTTAATAATTAATTTGTTTATAATAACACAAAACAAAACCGGCGAAGCCACTGAACCTTGTCTGACACCATTGCCAATACTGAAAGTTCTAGAACATGTTGAACCCCACTTGACAAAACAACATTGACCATTATACATAAATAATAATGTACGCAAAAACAACGGAGAAAACCCTTTATTGAAAAGTTCTAGGAATAACGACTTCCATTCAATCATATCAAATGCCTTAGTTAAATCTAATAAGCATCCAAAAACAGGGGTGGAAAATCTACGATAAAATGCAATTGTTTCCTTAGCAGCCCAAGTACACATGGAGGTACTCGAGTTACGCTGAAAGCCAAATTGCAATTCATCAAGATCGAATGCATCACCTTGTGACAATAACATTACCCATTCGAATACTTTAACTAATAGTGATGAAATCGCAATAGCACGGTAATTGGCTGAATTTGAAATACTCCCTAACTTATCTTTAATTAAAGGTACCAAAGCAAATTTCAATAAAAATAATGGTACATAACCATGCAACAAAAATGAGTTAAATAAACACGAAAGATGTATAGCCAAATCAGAGTTAGCATTTCGAGTTAGCTTATTCAGAGCTAATGATACTAAGTGTGGCGTAATAATATCGCGTTCATTCCTACTATAATTATGTAACACTTCATTAATTTTATATTCAATAGATAAAGTATCTGACTCATAACCCTGGTTAAATAAATTCGTATAAATCGAAGCAAAATGATTCGCAATATCAACATTATCAGTAACCCCATCTACATTAGAACTACAATTATTAGAATTAATACCACGCAATTTATTAATTATTGAAAATAAATTAGAACTGGGATCGTTAAGACACGCATGTAACAATTTATCTTTATTTATTGTATCCACCTGGCGTTGTAAACGCCGAACAGCATACTGGTACTGCGCTCTAGATGAACGCCGCCTGTGGAATAAGTTGCCTACCGAAGCATTCGGACGTCCGGCAGAGACCCAAACGCTATGCCAAAAAATGGCTTCTTCACGGAAAGGCCGAACGTGTTCGTTCCAGCCCGGTAATGTAAAATTTGCATTCGCATGGTCATTTGACCCACCGGCTTACGGCAAAACTCCAGCGGCTTCATTTAATGCATTAACAATATCATTAGCATACTCATCAATATTAGATATATGTAAGGGGTTTACACACAAAACATTACTGCATGAATTACAATGCAAATTAAGACTACTTAACCGGTTACTCAATGTCTGCTTAAATAAATCCTGCTGATCACTGTTAGCACGAGAGAAATTCGGTTTCGCCCGAACATTTCTCGGAACCGTGTTATCAACAAGTAAATTAACATTAAACTTAAAATATACCGGGCTATGGTCTGAAAGGTTGGCACCGGAATGGACAACGCCGCCTCAAAACTCGCATCTAAAACGGTATCTGAGACCAAAAAATGGTCCAATGTCGATATTGAAATAGTATTATCAGTCTCATATAAATACGTGTAATCAACATCATACTTATCCCATGCCACATTTAAATTATAATCTCGAACTAAGTTACGCAGCAGATTTACATGTGTTGTTTGGCGTGCAAAGTCCGCATTGAAGTCTCCCGTTAAAATTACATTACTGTACTTGTGGGGCGAGCCACGAAGTTGGCGGAGCCTTAGCGAATTGACACTGTTAGGGGGTGGGTCAATTTATGCAAATAGTTGTCGTCGTCGTCGTCGTCGTCGTTGTCGTCGTCGTTACGATTTTGACATGCTAATAACTTTGTCGGATTTAAAGCTGCCAAGTTGAAAATTTGTAGGTATCAATATGAGCAAAAGTTGAGATTTTTGAGAGACTTTCAGACACCATCAGTGCAATGGTCTTCCGCTAGAGGGCCACATGTCTAAACATTAAATGCCCTCCCATTTCTTTGCTTTTAATCCGTTTAAGCTGAAACTTGGCAGATATGTATTAGACCATTAGCTGTGACTTTCAAAGGAGGCGAATCCATCTGCAGTTCTCCAGTCTGCCGCTAGAGGGCCAACGTGACTATTTGCATAAATTGACCTACCCCCTAACAGTGTCAATTCGCTAAGGCTCTGCCAACTTCGTGCTGCGCGAAGTCCCCACTTCGTGTATCTGAGATAATGTCTATAATGTCTGTAATATCATTACACATAGTTAGAAATTCATCGGAAACCGTATCAACATGCTTTGTATCAACAGGAAAATAACAGTTAAACAGAAGCTTATCCCTACAATTTGGGAATGAAAGTTTAATAGCTTGAAACCGCCTATTATTAGTTTCTATATTAATTACGTATTTTGATATCGATTTCCGAATTAAAAAGCACAAACCTGCAATTGGCCTACCGGATTGACCAGTTGCATTGTTATCAGCATAGTAAGCGGGTAGAAAATGACAATTAAAATCCTGCTTAAACCACCGTTTTAAGTAATTTGCATTATCCTTAGGTACAAAGTGTTCTTGAATACAGAAAATATCAGCACTGGTAGCTAAAAACTTGGCGAATTCAGCTTTATCGCTGGAGAAACCTCTGCTGTTATAAGATATAATATTAAACTTACTACCATTTTGGGATTGACCAGAGTCCAAGGCCATTGTGCAAGTTTTGGTTTACCGAGCGGGTCCATAGGCATCTTCATTCCTCCTCTTTGTATAGTAGATCCACTTACGAACACAGGCCCCTGGAGGCCAGACAGCCGGATCTAGAGCAGACTCAATGAGATTGCTGGGGATAGAAAACCTGAAGCTAGCATTCTTGGAGTCCGCATTCGATATCTTCGTAACGCATTTCAGCGGAGTGATAATGTTGCTGGCGGCTAAATCATCTACAATATCTTGTGGAGTAGTAGCTATATCCATCCTGAATACAAAGACTTCGGCTGGGGCAGCTTTTGACTTGAACGATTTACTAGTAGATCCGTTACTCTGAGAGGTCCCGGATCTTCCTATCCCAACGATAAATTTAGGACGAGAACGACACGGCTTGGGGAACTGAAACCCTTCTTCGTCGACCTGTGGATACGACTGCGACTGCGATACAGCACCTCCTGTCTCCGTAGCAGATGGTGAGTGTCTGGGACGTTTAGCACTGCCTTATTATTAGAAAATATATCCTCCCCACCTGCAAACTAATAATATGAATAAATGTTACTCAGTTGGGTTTAGGTTTACAGTTGAACTGAATATACCACCCCCATTAATTCATTTAATTATTAATTAAACGAAATGACACCAACTGACCAAAGACAAACCCAACCAAAGACACCTGACAACTCGAACTACAGTATGATTATTACTGTAATAGGGACAGTACAATATCTTCCTCCTCATCATGTAATCATCCCTCATCCATAATGAATCTATAATGTTGAAATTAGCCGCTTTCCTGCGTATAGTTTTCTTCTGCAACTTTGTTGAATTGACTGGATATGTCAATATGTGTCATCTCCCAGTCTCCCGAAATATAATTATAGAAGGCTTGATAAAGCTGCGTCTCATCGAAGTTGGCCATAATAGCCTACTGTACTGTATGTAGTAGGCGACTATATCAGTATACTGTATATACAGATGTGGTAATTTAATTTAACGCAGTAGCTGGTAGCTACTGCAGTTTTAATCAGTCTGCAGGTCTGACCGATAATTTAATGCATAGGCTACGCTGCTATGTCAGTCAGTCAGTACCAGTACTGCTGCACTCAGCACTGTCTGACTGTACTGTAAAATTATAATTTAAGGGGGGACTCAATCTGCGGAGGGTGGACAGGATCCGCTAGCGGATTCTGTCCCCCCGGACCATATCCGCGGGGGGACTGAATCCGCTGTTACACCGGAATAAAATTGTGTCATCATAACCCTACAGAACATAGTGGGTGTAAACGCTACGCCGACTGCCGACAACCTACAGTATACCTATGGAACCGTTTATAAGATAATAATTTAAACTATAACCTATGTGATCTCGCTCGACTGATATTTTTTGTTTTATTTATAATAATCAGCAAAATCATACACATCAACTGTAAGCTGACCCTTTCCATCAATTGACAATGTTGGTGTCAGTAGGCCTACCCCTACAGCGTTATTTACACCCGCAGAATATATATTATTATGGTTAAAGTTTACACCTTTGATAACTAATAAAATTTTTGTAAAATGTAAAATCTGTAAAATTTTGTCACTGCTGTGAATTTACAACTGATGTAATTTTGATATTATTAGGAGCCCGCTCGACAGCGGGATACTTACTGTAAAAATCTCAGGTTATATAACACTGACTGAGTGACTGATAATTATCTAGGTTCAGGCACTTCCTGCCTGGCGATTTTGATGAAATTTTGCAAGTATATTGCTTTGGTGGTTCATAATCGCGTTACAAAATATCAGATCGATTCTATGTGTGTGGTATTCGATATATTTCGTTTTTTTGAAATTATTTTGTCGCGAAATTAAAAGCAATGGTAAAGTAACAACTCCTGCCTGAGCTGCTGCAGCAGCTAGCTGTGTAGGAATGGTTGAGTTCAGGGCTGCCTGAGATAGAATTCCATCAAGGCAGAATTTCTTGTCTACACCCCTCCTGCTGCTGGCTGCTGGCTGAGTCTACACATCCTTTATCAGCTCTCAGGGATAGACAGAAAATAGTTGAGTTGTCAATAAACAAAATAAATTATACCACTAGTAGGATTATATTATTATTCCACGAATCAGTGGGCGGATTATTTTGTATAGGATATATGTAGAATGTTCTTAAAAATAATATTCTTAGTTTTTTTATTACATAGGATTAGCATCATTTTTTAGCTGAAGCATTCATTAATAGTGCAAATTAATTTAAAAAATTATATTTTATTACCATTACTACAGTACATTGGCAGCATAAGATAAGTTTTAATATTTGTTACAAATAGTGGTGCGAGCATAAAACTCAAATCACGCAAATTTAAAAGACCCGGATGTGTTGTCATAGCAAAGTTTCATTTTTTATTATGTGGGGCGAGCCACAAAGTCAGCTAGCCTCACGCCTTACAGTTTAGACAATTGTTTAGTTTACTTACTGCTGACTGACAAGGTTTATTTCTAATAGTATTGGCTAGGATTCTTCCCCCGGGCTCCTTCCAGCCAGCTTGCTGGCTTTCTAGTTTTAGGAAATATACACTCATACAGTAATACTACAGCAGTATTGAAAAACACATTGTTAGCTTATCCAATTCCGCTAAACAACCCATAAAGTGAGGTTTGGGCAATATTGGGGAACACGAGGGTAATCAATCAACCTCGTGTCACCCCAACAAAGTGGGAAGGAGAAACCCCAAAGAACATACGCACAATAGGGGTCAGGGGTTACACCCCTGAGAGAGAGAGAATAGCAGGGGCGAAGGGAAGCACTTCGGGGGAAGTAAAAGGGCGACAACAGGGTTATTAGCCAATGGGGGGAAGGCACCGGCTGAGTAATGTAACAACGGCCAACCGTGCAATATATATTATCAGTACAGCAAATCATTTAGTCAGTGTGTCATTTAGTCAGTGCAGAGTTAGGTTAGTTTAGCTAGGGAAGTACCGGGACTTTAATTACCGTCACCCGTCTTCCGTTTACTATCAACATTATATCCTATATTCTGTGTCATTTATATTTCATCTTATACTATTATACCCGGAGAACTATATACGACGATCAATAAACTCTTTTACCTTTCACACACCGCGGGGACGCGTAGATTGAAAACCGGATAAACCGGGATCCTCTGTGGATCCTGTCACAGTAATTAAACCCAAACTGCTGCCCTAGTTAACCAGTAATTAAAGACCAACTGCCACCCTAGTAACTAAAGAATCCAACAGCCACCCTAGTAAGATGAGTCAAATAGCAGAGAGGACACTGCCGCGGACCCCGGACGGAGACCTAACGATCCGCAAGGCCGTGACGAGACGATATAGACCCACGACGCCGGTCGATACTACATCGACCACGTCGACGCCGGTCGACGCCACATCGATAACGAGCGACCCGGCGATCCAAGATGTGGGGGACCGTCTCCGAGGAGAAAGCGAGTCGAGAGAAGGAGAAAGCGAGACGGGAGAGGAGAAAGACGAGTCGACACAAAGCGAGGGTCGACGTACCAATGTCGCCGGCCAGCCACAGGCCGAGGGCGACAGACGGCCCACCGGAACGGCGACGGTGGGGCCGCCGGTACGACACCGGACCCAGAGAGATAGAGGAGATGTCGGCGATGAGGACGTCGGGGTCAGCGATCGACTTCGATGGGCCTACAACGCGACCCGGAAGCTACTTAAAGAGGCCAAAGGAGGGGCGAAGATAGATGAGGTAAAGTTGAAGAAAAGACTAGGTGAGTTGAACGAACACTTTAACTATCTACTGCGCTTTGGGCAGAGAGAACTAGCCGAGGAGAGAGCGAGAGGGGTTGCCAGCGAACTGTGTGATCTATGGGAGTGTAGGGGTATGCAGCCTAGTGTGGTGTACATAGGGCCATACTTAGTCGATGCCTGGGGAGTAAAATTAGTGGGTTGGAGGAGACCTGAGGAGGGCGAATCCGAGGTTAACCCCGAGGATTCGGTCTCGTCGGTCGGAGGGAATTCCGGGAGGCGGGGGAGAGTTAGCAGGACGGGAAGGCGGAGGGAATCCGTCACAACCGATAAGTCTGCTACATCCTCTGTGAAAGAAAGACAGGTGGTGGCAATAAATGTGGCGTACCAATTGGATATGGCGGCACAGGGCGAGAGAAGTACAGAGACAGTTAGAGGAAGGGAGTGCGCTATTAGAGAAGGAAATGGAACTGGTCAGAGAGACCAGAGAGAGGGCCGAGAAGGCCGTGATAAGCTTTAGGGAGTGCGAGGAAATAGGGAGGAAGGAATAAGAAGAGCGTGAGGCGAGAGAGGACAGTGAATGTAAAGAGCGTGAGGCGAGAGAGGGTAATGAACGTAAAGAGTGCGAGAGGGAACGTAAAGAGCGTGAGATGGTGAGGGAAGCGAGACGGCTTGAGAGAGCTGAGAGAGAGGCCAAGTTGGCCGACCAGAGTGCGCGGGAGAATCAGGAGAGAGTTGCAGAGTGGAAGCGTGCGCGGGATGAATTACATGCCCGCCTAACGGGACTTATACAGTATCAATCCAGACAGAAGTGCAAGCTGGAACTGGCGAAGAGGGGGTTGTCAGAGAGTGACGTTGGCTCGAGTGCTTATGAGGAACCAAGGGTCGTGGAAACATTTATTAATATCCCACTTACAGGGACCGCACGACAGACCCGAGACTGGTGTGACCGTACGGGCGGGGGGGTAATAATAATACTACAGTAGACGACGTTAATATTAATGGTACCGTATTGGATAATTCTAACCAAACCTTTATTGCAGGAAATATTTTACCTAGCAGCGGTAATTTAAATTTAAACACGAATAATCCAAATAATTTAAATAATGATCCAAATTCGAATTTACAAAATAATTCAAATAATGTAGTCACACAAAATAATTCAAATAATCTTATTTCAAACAAACAAAATAATTCCGTTTCTGGTTTGGGTGCACAAAATAATTTAATTGAGTTAGAAGACTTAATTGATCTAACTAATGGCAATACCAGTGGTGCTATTAATGTGGACGCGTCGGACGTGTATAACACGACAGGTGAGGGCCTGGTGGGCCGTACAGTTAGTAGGCAGGAAGTGGCGGGGTTGAGCCAACCTGACGGCGGCCTGGTAGGCCACGTAGTTAGTGGGCAGGAGGTGGCGGGGTTGAGTCAACCCGACGGCGGCCTGGTAGGCCACGTAGTTAGTAGGCAGGAGGTGGCGGGGTTGAGCCAACCCGACGGCGGCCTGGTAGGCCACGTAGTTAGTAGGCAGGAGGTGGCGGGGTTGAGTCAACCCGACGGCGGCCTGGTAGGCCACGTAGTTGGTAGGCAGGGGGTGGCGGGGTTGAGTCAACCCGAAAGAGGCCAGGTAGTAGTAGAGAGAGAGACGGGGGTGAATAGACCTAGCCACAGTAGAAACATTGTGTCGACTGGAGAGGGGTGTAGAAGTGAAGTAAGAGGTAGCGGCGTGATATGTGGCGAATGAGGGGGGTGGGGGGGCTATAGGGGTCCCACAACGAGAAGTTAGTGGCGAGTGGGGGGGGGGGGGGGGGGGCTGCAGCAGTCCCACAACGAGAAGTTAGTGGTGAGAGAGGGGGGGCAGAGAGTGTCCCACAGGCGTCGGCGGATAATGCGCAGGCCGAATTAGGTAAACCACAACACCCGGCGACGGAGAGTAATAGGGGGATTGCGAGTATCCCCAGCGGCGTGCGATCGAGCAGAGAGAGGCAGGTTGACGTTGCGAGAGGGCGGACGGAGCGTCGAGCCCGATCAGAAGAGGGAAGAAGAACAGTGGAGTTTAACCGGGAGGTCGACGAGAGATCTCACGAGAGGGAACACTGCACTGAAAAGAGAAGAAGAGAAGATAGTAGGAGAAGTATCGCCGCGAACGATAGGAGAGCGAGGACGGATAGCGAGATGGAAAGGGAGAGTCGGTGGGGTCAAACTTCGGGAGATTGCCGTCGTCCCGGAGAGACGCGACCTGGCGAGGCGCACTAAGCGTCAAGAGAGGGGTACGCGATGTACCGGTACGAGGACGAGAGCAGTAGAGGGGGTCGAAGAGAAACTTTCCGATGGGATCTACCTACCGATCGAGAATACGGTAGCCGCGGGGAGGATTACTCGAGAAGATTAAACTTCGATCCCGAGTGACACATACAGACTGTAGGAGATACTGTAGGCCTTACTGCACATACTATAGGCCATGCTGGCAGAAGTAATGTAGGCGATAGGATAGCGCGGACGACGGGATTAAACCCGGAAGTCGCGGAATACATACCGGTAGGTAGGCCAGAAGCTGATAGGCCTGTAAAAGCTTTTGCGGATATACTCAGTCCCCCTCGCTCGCAAGGTACCGTTATAGGTGTTTTAATGGACATAAAAGTCATTCTTCGATATGTGTGCTTTGGTGGACATGGTAAGGCAAAAACCCGCAATGTGTAAAATACCCTGGCACAGCTTAGCCTTGATGATTCAGATTACGACATCTAACAGCTGGTTGCTGACATGGAAACGGCCATTGGACACATGGTTCTTTGTTTAGCTTAACAGCCAATCAGAGCGATTTTTTCTGTCGATGTGGAGCTTTTTGGCAGATCATGCTAGGAGTGTTCAGTCTTACTGTTTTTCTTGATACTGCTTAAGATTATAGAGCGTATAACTGTTATCAGTTCATATCAGTTCAGTTCATATCATAACATATCTTGTCATATCATATCTTAACCTACCGTCTTAATGCTTTTTACTGTTGTCATATTTTGTATCAGTTGGTTGAATATTATTTGGAGAACATTTATAAAGAACCCAAATTTCCCAATTTTCTTGATACACTACAGGTTAGAGAGACAGGTTACATATAGCGATTGCGACTTATATTATTGTGGTTTGTAGTGAATTTAATGCTATTTGATAAGCACTACATGAGTCAGTTGCTGTTCTCTTTTTATATGATAAAATTCATTGATGGTCGGCAATTTAGTGAGCAGTATTGTGTGTTACCGGTAGTGTGCATGATTGTGACTGATAACTAAGCATTTCCTAAAGAATGCGCCTCATACGTGAATCATAAGCCTTACTGACTTACCGTTGTGATTAGTATAAGTCATATCTCTGTTTACCTAGATAGAGCGCCACGTCCTAAAGTGAATAATATTAGTCAGAAATTATGTATTAATGATCAATCGAATAATACAGTAAGCTTACACTGCAATAATAATCTAAGCCCTCAGAATCTAGTCTCCCGGGTATATCCAGCGGGTGAATGGACGCGCACTAGGCTGGCTTCTGCTAATGTTGTGTTTATTGGTATTAAATATTTGTCAACTTCTAAAGTCTATTTATAAACCAAAAGACATATAAATTTTGGCAGGTTAAACTGCTAAAGGTCTTCAAAAGCGCGTACAATAACAGTTATTGTCTTTATTGCAGTAAGCAATAAAGTTGAAAGTACCGGTCGACCGGTAAACCTGAACCGGTACTTCTGTAGGTCAGTAGGCCCAACTGCCAGAACCGGTACTGCTGTAGGTCCGTAGGTCCAACTGCCAGAACCGGTACTTCTGTAGGTCCGTAGGCCCAACTGTCCTAACCGGTACTTCCAGTATAAGTACATTAGTATTATTCGATTTTGATTATTGTATACTGGTAGGTCTTAGTATTTAATCAGGGACGGCCGCCCTGGTTTTTTATTGAGATTTTACTTATTTCTGTCGGTTTTATTTACATGTAAGTTAATATTGAGCTGAAGACGTGTAAGTCTGGTCAGATTGTTCAGATAATTGTAGGCCGGACTGTTGTCGGATTGTTGTTGGGTTTGGAGAGATTACTGCGTGTGTAGAGTTTGTCCGATAGAGTGCCAGATAGTAAGTTGGGGCAGCCATAGCTGTAAGGTCAATCCCCTCTTAAAGAATAAGTTGTACTACCGTGTTAGAACGCATACTAACTAACCATTTTGGAATCTGCACATACTGTAGTTTATTTAGGCTTGACAGTATTCTGCTAGCGTTTAGGCCTGTGTTTGTTTGTGTGGTCTGTTCAGGTACCGTAATAGTTATTACTCAGATATTTTGTAGGCTAGATTGTTGTCTAGCTATTATTAGGTCTGAAGAGATTGCTGCGTGTGTAGAGTTTGTCTGATAAAGTGCCAGTTAGTAAGTTGGGGCAGCCATAGCTGTAAGGTCAATCCCCTCTTAAAGAATAAGTCGTACTACCGTGTTAGAACGCATACTAACTAACCATTTCGGAATCTACACGTACGGTAGTTTATTTAGGCTTGGTGGTAGTCTGCCAGCGTTTGGTTTGTATTTGTTTGAGTATTCTGTACGGGTAGCGTAATATTTATTATTCAGAGTTTATGCGATTATTCGCAACATTCAATGTCCCCAAGTTTATTCCTACAGTAATTGTTCTTGTTACACATACCGTTATAGTTAAATTAACCCCGGTACTACACGGGCTGCTTGGCGTAGGAAAAGACTGGTGACTTTGTGCTCTGGTCACTCCAGCAGATACCGTGGTTCTTTTAACTGTTCAAGTATATTTAACTACTGATTATTTGTTGTACCAGTACTTGTACCTAATTTAGGGTTTAGTGTACAATGCTTTCCGAAGTAATTAGTGTGTAGGCAGTATATTTGTGTTGTAAAGTGGTTAATAGGCACGTTGGATCTGGTAGTCCGCGGTAATTAACTTCCAGGTAGGAACACTCCGTGATACATAACGTAGTACCTATAGCGATACGGCTATAGGTCGTCAGGCGGTGGTATTTTCCTATCTGGACAGTGCAATATATTTACTACTACTTATTATTTTCAAATACCGTAGTACCCTGTCCGTTGTAATAACCAGAATTCTAACCCTTTGTTAGGCTGGTTTGTAGACTTCCTGTAAAATTACCCTAAAAATTTCGTACGTAATATTTTGTTGTGTTTAATTAGAGATTTAATCTCATCCGTATCGTAAGTAATTTGTAGTATTAAGTAACTTAGGTAAATTAGAATTATCAGTTTTTAGTGTCCAATAAATAGCACTTCACTGAGAGCGCACAGCTTCTGTGTAGTGACCCCCAGAAATAATAACATTTATTTCAAATATTGACAAAACCCCTTTTAAACGGGTATATAAATATTATAAATCAACTCAAACGATTTATAAATAGTAGGCCTGCCATACAACAACTAGGTCTCAATATCAGTTGGACTACTGCTTAAATAACGGTAATAAAGTAAGTTAAAGTAACCAAGTAACCCTAAAATATTCAGAAATTCAATTATTCTAAAATAATTGACATACCGGTATTTACCATAGGCTTATTATATTTATTTCTATAAATTTGTGCTGAAATCATACCGGTATTCTGTAATTAATTCTAGTTCATAATTATACTTATATATACTATAAGTGTAAGCTGCATTCCGGTATTCACGATAGGCCTATTATATATTTATATATATTTGTGCTATAATTATATACCGGTACTCTGTGACAAAACTAGTTACAATACTTATATATATTATAAGTGTATACCGGTATTCTAATATACTGTAATAAATTACCGGTACTAGGCCAACGGTCATACTGAATTACTAGACTTGCTTTAACTGTGACTATAGCAGTAAGCATTCAACTGTATAGCTAAACATGTCTGACACCCAGCAAAACCTGTCAGACAGTCTAATCGATACAACCATCTGTGACACAGATAGGAGTGTGGAGCGATTAAGAAAGGAGTTCAGCTCACCTCCTACTGAAAGAAAGGTCGTCCCTCCAGTAGTAGTGTCAGACCCTAAGCTAATCCAACACCGTAGGTCTATCATCGGCACTCGGGCCCAAGTCAAACGGAACCAGGAAGCAGCTGTCCAGCAGCAGCAACAGCCTAGTCAAGAAACTCGTTTCCAGCGATCCGATAGCTCCAGTAGTTCGGATACTGTAGAGCTGACCCCCGAACGCGGAGTGCAGATGGCGGCTACAGCCTACTCGGATCCCCTTCTCACCCTTCCTGCCGCAGTGCTAACTACTATATTGATTGCGGTGGAGGAACATCAAGCCGATTGGGCGAGAAGTAAGAGAGCGACCCAAGATAGTTATGCGGGATACGCCAGGGAAGAATTGATGTCTATTGTCGAGTCACAATGGAACTTTCCCGGACCCGGACTCCCGTTAGATTTGTCCGAAGCTACTTGGGAAGATATACACAGGATGGGAGTGACTAAAGATACAATGGATCCAGCTGTTTGGAAGAGGTCGGCAGCAGGATATGTGCAGGGATTCTTCGGCTCCTTAGAGCGATTAGAAGAACAACTGTTTCGACAACCCCAAGGACCTCAAGAGCAGGATGAGCTGCTATATCAAGTACGCGAAAGAACCCTACGCATTAGACTAATCTTGTCAGCCTTTGAGGAAACTTCCAAAAGAAGACAGGACACGTCGCTGCAGGTTGCTGTCAAGACTTGGTTTCAGCGGGTAAGTCTCAAAGTACAAGAAACTGCCCAGTGGAAATCCCAGCTGGCTGAGAGACCAACCTATGAAGAACCAACCGATCCCACCCTTTCTCAAGCGGAAAGCGAAGTGACAGCAGAGAGACCGCGAACTAGAGACGCTATCGACATTTATCTGTCCGACTATCAGCGATTCCTAGGAGACGAAGAGTTGAGGAGACGGCTGTCTGGACTTTCCCCTAATAGTGAAGGAACCCAACTTGTGTTGGACGCAATCGATACTGAGATGATAGCTGCGGACCAAGCTAAATTTGATGAACGTCTCCGCATAGCTAGAGCTCAAGAAGAACAAGTAAAGAAAAGGCGGATTGAAGACAAAAAGGCAGCAGCAATAGCAGCGGCAATGACAACAGCAGAAGCAGACAGAAAGGCGGAAAGAAAAGCAGCAGAAGCAGCGGCCGAAGCGGAAATAAAAGCGGCGGAGGCAAAAGCAGAAGCAGACAGAAAGGCGGCAGAAGCAGCGGCCGAAGCGGAAATAAAAGCGGCGGAGGCAAAAGCAGAAGCAGACAGAAAGGTGGAAAGAAAGGCGGCGGAGGCAGTGGCAGAAGCAGAACGGAGAGCGTCTGAGGAGACCGCCCAGCTGGAGTTAGAAAATCTGCAGGAGATGCAAGACAGCATCGGTAGGCAGTTAACAGACAGGCGAATGCAGATGATGAGTCGATCTACTTCCAAACGCCAAGGCTATACATCATCGGAGGAAGGGGATACCACCGATCCTGAAGGTGGAGGAAATCAATCTCGTCTCAGTAGACGTAGAAGAACATCTCACCGTCATAAATTGCCTGATTTGCCCCCAGCTGTTAGAAAACAATTAGCTAGCACAACAGTAGGTAGTGCAGTACCCACAGACCGAATTATTACCGTCAACAAACTCCCTACTATAACAGATGAGCCTGAAATAATTAGGCCTTTTCTCGAAGCCACCCCTTCGGTGCTAGAGACACCTGTACTCCCTGAAACAAACTCTAAATTCCATTTACACAGTACTACACTGCATGTACCCGGTAGAACAGTCCGTGAGAATATCCCTGTCCTGGACGCTGAGAGAGAAATCAAAGATTTGTCTCCCGTCGTCCCGCGTCAGCCCGCTACAATGTTGGCGACTCCCGCTTCGGCGGTCGAGTGGGTAGAGGAGGGACGGCGGGGGATGAATCTCCTGCTCGGACAGATGCAGGAGACTGTCCACCAACTTAAGGGAACAGTAAGGGAAGGTAGGGCCGAATTACAAGAAGTGCAACAAAGTATCGCGCTAGAATGCGACAAATTAGTCAATATACAAAAGGCGATACCAATACCCCCTGTAACATTGTGTCAACCTGTTAGGTCTGAAGTATTACATGCGCAAGGTGTGGAGCCTACACGCATCTATACTGCTAGTGAAGTAGAAACTCCTATAGCAAACCCTATTAAGGGTGATTATAAACCTGTTGTTAATGATGTTCCCTATAGACCTGATAATGATCCGAGAAATTTATATACCGATAATTCGATATTAAATAACACAATGGCCCAAGAAAGCTTTACGCGTCAGATGGCTAGAACAGAAGCCCGCCAAGCGGTCAAAGTGGGAGAGATCATCAAATTCAATGGAGATGAGATGAAATGGTTACCTTTCAATGAATATTACAAAGACAGCATACAGAACTCTGTACTATCTAACGGAGAGAAACTTAGGTTCCTCATCAAGTGCTTGGAAGGACCTCCCAAGTTAATGGCGTTAAAGTTCATTGGACATCCAGAAGGATTAAGACAAGTTTGGGATACATTAAACATCAGGTATGGTAACAAGGATAACATAGCTAAGTATTTGTATGCAAAATTAGTAGCCCCCCGACACTTCCTTAGTAGCGGGATTATAGAGTTTTCCGATGAGATTCAGGAGATCTGTAGACAATTGGACTGGTTAGGTAAGTCTCAGGAATATCAGAGTTCCATGGTTATTGGAGCCGTAGTCTCTACTTTACCAAAGGGTGGAGTATGTACACGCTGGGACAAGAAAGTGTTGTACATGAATGAACAACAACAACGAAGCACTACCATGGCGGATCTCATGTCCTTCTTAGATGGTGAAGTAAAACTACAACTCATCAAGCAGTCCAGAGAGAAAACATCGGAAAATAAGGTAAGTGAGAAACCCGCTTCTAGGAGAAGAGTAACACCAGTGTGTTACACTGACGACGGCGAAAGCCAAGCTTCTCAAGAAGAGGACAGCGGGAAAGACACAGTGAAATCTTACTATGACAACAAGACCTATAAAGACGTAAGTAAATACAAGTCTCGAACCAGTGACAGGAGAGAACAGGTAACAACAACTCCTCCTACGTCTCCTAAGAGAATTCACGGAAGAAAGCCCAAAGAAAGAACGAGAGTGCATAACGTTACCCAAGGTAAAGTGAGTAACATCAAACCAAAATGTGCGCTGTGCGACGGGCCCCACCGTTTGAGTGCGTGTGCTGAATTTCTAAAGAAATCCCTTGTAGACAGACGTGCAGTCCTGTGGAATAAGCGGTTATGCTATAATTGCCTCAGATCAGGACACCAACGGCGAACCTGTTACTCCGACGTAAAGTGTGCAAAGTGTGGCGCGAAACATCACATCTTGTTACACAGTGAGTTCGAACGAGACAACCCGAGTCAGGTAAGTGAGCCCGAACTACATGTCCAATTCAGTGATGTAAATGACACTGATCAAGAATCTGAGATGGAAGGATTCTATACGGACGAATTCTCCGACGCCAACGAATCCTGTTACCTAATAAATACCGCAGTGTATCGAGCACTTACGCATGAAAAGGACACCAACAATGAGTTCCCCCCAACTACCTTTGACAGACAACCATCTTGGAAAGCTCCAACTTCCAACGTAGGAATCAGAGAATTTCCTGTAGTGCAGGTAAGAGTTCACGGTCCTAACAAAAGTTACATAGTGAACGCCCTCCTTGACTCCGGCAGCACAGGAACATTCATCGATCAAGAACTAGCCGAAGATATCTTTGCTGGACAACCCAAATTCCGGACTAAATTGAATATGTCAGGAATTATGCAGGTTTGGAAATCTACCCTAACGGCAGATTACTATGTAGGTGTGTTGTCCACCCCCCAGGATAAATTAGGTCGGTAAAAATGGTGGCTATAAAGAACTTCGCTACTACCCAAGCAGACCTTTATAATTGGGACGAGGATGAGAGCATCCAACATCTTAAGATACCTCGATTCCAGACAGATTATCCTGGAGTGCAAATACTCATCGGCCAAAACGCGCATGAGGCGCTCGAGACATTGGAGAAACGGCCTGCTCAACCGCAGCCACTACAAACCTATGCGGTAAGAACTAGAGTAGGTTGGTACTTCACTGGCCCTTCCCGTAGAACTCTCAAAGAGAGATTACCTCAACAACAGGTATACCAAGTAAAGGAATGGGAAGTGGAGAGCAGTGATGTGGACGATCCAACTGAGGAAACACCATACTCCTCAGATAATGACGATATTAACTCCAATGTAGATCAATGGAGACATTGCCTTGGGACGATTAATCCAGCCGACATCGCTTCCAGAGGAGCAACTCCTCAAGAACTGATAGATACTCCAGGCTGGTTAGGTGGATCCGACTTCTTAAGTAAAGAAGAAGAAGAATGGCCTCCTCATCTTACCCCGGTGAAGATTAGACAGGCCAAGGGAGCGGAGAAAGTAACACAACAACTCAATCGCCCAGCTAGTCGTTTATGTTTACTGGAAAGAGACCGAAAACTGTCCGGAAACTATGGAAGGCAAGATACTCTTCCTACGACCACTTCCCTAATCCGACAAATATCTAGGGACTCCATAACTTAATAACATATGGA
>JAUCBJ010002277.1:0-20565 GCA_032718475.1 Nemertoderma westbladi | reverse complement strand
AATATGTTTAGATGAATCGAAATCATTTCAAATGAAAACAAAATTAGATAGATTATTTTTAAAACTATTTTCGATTTATTATCGATTTATCTACTATTTATCTATTATCACTTTTGGACAACCTTAATAGAGACAACAGACTATCTTGGAAGCCTTACATTCAATTTATTATGGAAAAATTTATTATCTGTATTTTCAAAAACTTAGGCACACTTTTCCATTGATTATACTCCCATAATTGTATTTTTCCCTTATACATCCATATCTCAATTATGGTTTAATCATCATATAGGGGATAGGGGAGTACCTTTCCTACTGTACTTTAAACCCATTTGAACAAAAAATAAATACATTCGTCCGTTGTGTTATGTAAGCAAGCACCAAACAGCCATACTTATGCACGACATCAACAGTATTACTACACATGACTCAACTCTTAAAAAAACCGCTTCTACCCAGAGATACCTCACTCGTTCTATAACACACGGTAACTACTACGTGCCTTCTGTCCGTCTAGACTCCTTGAAGCGATCTGTGAGATATCAAAGTCCATATTGATTTGGAATGACATTGTGTGACAGTGAGAGTTATTCGCGAGCACAAAAACAAATAACCTATTCATGTAAATTTATGAATTTATTGCTTGAACCAATCTAATATTTCCAACATAATCCAATTAAATATTTTCTTTTCTTTCTTTCTTTCTTTCTCACATGAGTATAGAATGATATTAACCTGTAACTATGGCAATTATTTAAAACATTGGCTTTGTGACATTGGCTGACATATATTTTATTATATTTATTATTATTATATTATTTATTATTATTTTATTATATTATTATATTTTAGTTTCTTTGTACTATCCTATGTATATAAATACCGGTAACTAATCTATAATCCTAATGATGCTGTAAATATATTTGTAATTGAACGGAGTGCCTTGACAAAGAGCCAAGAGCTCGAAATCGATCGGAAATAAGAAGCGTTTTTCAATAGTGAAGGAGGGGAGGGGAGTCCCCGGGAGGTGATCCTTACTTTCTAATATGTACCAAAATCCCCTTAAGTCGGCGTGTCGTTACATTCTAACGTTTAATATATTTTATTGTAAGAGGGAATTTTATTTTGATACTAGAGCAGTTTCATAAGATAAATTATTTTACTCAAATTATAGCTTGGTGTGAAGTCTGCACATATAAAGGTGCGTTCACATAACGTATGTGTAGTGTATCTGTGTTTGTGGGTGTAATATTGATTTATTGGCTTTCATTTGCATTCTAGAATTATAATATATTAAGCAAATTTCAATTAGTCGTTAGTCACATTATATCCAGACATACACCCCCACATACGTTATAGTGAACATGCTTCACAGTGGTAATATCTAATTGTTAATTATCTATGGAAGTCATGAATGGGCCGGAAACTAAAGCAGAATATACTAGATCGATTTCTGAGCGAGTTAGAAAGTTTAGGGAGAAAATGAGAAATGAAGGTACCCACGAACAATATAGACCTAAAGCTAGGCAGCAGGAAGCTGATCATAGATCACGAGATCGTGATAGAAAACTTAAACAACGGAAGTTAGAAAAAGAAGCTAAAGGTCAACTAATAACGAATGAAGAACAACTCTCAACACCCCACTCCGATCACATCAATCTGCTACAGGTGTAATGATACGCCGAGAGTCAATGCGACAAAAAATAGTGAAATCAATTCATTAAGAATTTAGAATTAAGAATTCTGCTTCTTACTAATCTACTTCTTACTAATATCTGCTTATTACTAATCTGCTTCTTACTAATCTGCTTCTTACTAATCTGCTTCTTACTAATATCTCCTTCTCACTAATCTGCTTCTTACTAATCTACATCTTACTAATCTGCTTCTTACTAATATCTGCTTCTCACTAATCTGTTTCTTACTAATCTGCTTCTTACTAATCTGCTTCTTACTAATCTACTTCTCACTAATCTGATTCGTTGTCTGAAGGCGAAGAATCGATGTGAACGTCGCTACTTCAATGAACAACTACGTCGTATACGTAAGAAATAGCCAGTTTCAGAAACAGCTCATTATCAAATTTACACCTAATGTTAACTCCAACAACGAAACGTCAATTAATTACTAGTACTCCAATGTACTCCAGTGCGTTATAATAGTACTCCAATAGTACTCCAATGCGTTATACACTAAAAGGTCTGGGTTGCCACATACGATCTAAAAATAAGTTGATTAGAATTCCCGATGACGATCGTCTAAGACAAAAGGTTGAGAAATTAAGGGTTGGCATAAGGGGGCCTGTTGGAAGTGGTATAAGGTGGACTGTTAGATGTGGAAGTGGTATAAGGGGGACTGTTATATGTGGAAGTGGCCTAAGGTGTACTGTTGGATGTGGAAGTTGTATAAGGGGGATTGTTGGAAGGGGAAGTGGTATTAGTGGGAGAGGAGATCGAGATATTGCTGGTGATGGACTATAAATTGTCGGATTTATCACTTTGGTCTCTGAGTCTGATAGTAGTGGTGGCGTTTGTGAGGAGTTTTTCGGTTTTGACTGAATCCATTAATATATACTATACATATATGTTCAGTGTTTGTATTTGTATTATTTTGAAACAATATTGATTAAGAATGACTTGTTGTACCTGCTAAAGCTGTAAATTTTGTTAAAACTACCCTTGTAAACATATTTAAATAATTATAGGGTCACGAAAACTCAAGCCACTTTGAAAAAATCAAATTTTACAAGCGATTATTCATTAATCACTCCTCAATATTTTTACTCGTGATATTCTTCAAGTCTCAATATTTTTAATAAATTCCCTTCATTTGCAGGTAGAAAGAGGTCTACATTTCATATTAATTATTATCTTTGCATTGTATACAGTAAGTATTATATTATTTGAAGAATGTCACCCTAAAGATACCTCCCGTTTATATTGATTGTATATCCTAATCCTAATTACGGTCGGCACAACCTACAACCAATGAGATATATAAACCATTCACCCTTATGCGGTAATTTCCATTTAGTGTATCTGAATAGTTTGTTTCAGCGCACTCCCCATATGTTTAAGAGTCAGTATCATCAATGAGTTCAAATCAGGCCAGTTAGGAATGGGTACCAATGAGACCATATCTGTCTTCAATTAATCCTATCTTGGAGCACCTCATATCATCACGTTTGTAAACATAATAATATTTGCCATAGAATACAATCAGTGTATTATCATCCTGTAATATAATATGATTGTTTAATAATAACGAAACTGCCTCTTTATAGAGGTAGGTAGTCTCGATCGCTCTAAAAATTGCAGGATGCAAAATTTAATAGAATATTTATCGGCTAATCACCCAAAAATGTTCAATGCTTTATTCGTAGTTGGTACAGAACTTAACGGAAAGAAAAAGAAAATAACTTTGAGTCGGAAAACTATATAAAAGGTCCTGCGTTCCCGTTCACATCGGACGGGTGGCGCTCCTCAGACCAAAGAAATGACATATAATAACGCGAACCACAGCTCATGGCTCCAAATCTCAATCCAAATCCGAATCCGAATCCAAATCCGAATCCAAATCCGATATATGAACTGGCCTATTGATATATAATGTCCTAGGAACACTACTAGGCATATCTAACCTACCTAGAGTCTATAAGGAGTGAATAATAAATATTAAATTCCAACTGTGACATTAGATACTTAACTACATAATATATGCCACACCTCTAAGATACATTGTCCCCCCCCCCCCCCCCCCCCGCAATGTAACACCTCCACAAATTCATCTGGGTTATCAAGACCAGTTTAGTTTAGTTTATAGAAGACATTTCAGAAAGGTTAATGACTGATCACCACATATCCTCTCATCAGCCGTCTGCTATAGAACAAGACATAATGACATATTGATCAGTTAATAATAGTACAACTACTACTAAAATCGGCCTGCTTCATTTAAACTGCACATTGAGATGAATTTGAGGTATGACCTTGAAACTTCCTACATTTTCCTAAATTTGTTCCTATTTCAAATGAAAAAAAACAACCGTGGCTCTAACCTCACCAGTTTTTTTCGTACGGGAGCTTTCTCGCACCCATGTCAAGATTTTTGAAAATAAAAAAATATAGAGTAATTTATCAAGTTGCCCAAAACCATACAAATCCTATTCTATATCGCTTTTTTTGGATGTGGAGTTGAATACAGTATATCTAATGTTTAGTTCAGAGGCCTAAAAGGTATTTTTCATGCAGGCACCAAAATTGGGTGCTAAACGAAATTTTCAAAATTGATTGTTTCGAAAGTTTCATTATTTGACCTATATTCCCGCGATTTATAGGTTTTCTATTGCCAATTCATTGGATTTAAAATGAAGTTCATAGGAGTATATAACGCAATTGCCATTTTTAGTGCGTGCACCAAAAGTGGGTACATCCGCTGCTCGAAATTTTCAAAATTTACTTTCTTTAAATATACCTATATTCGACCTATATTAGACCTATATTCCTGTGATGTATAGGTTTTCCGTGATTGTGAATGAATGCAATGGTAATAAAATGGAGTTCATCCGAGTAACGCAAATGCCATTTGTATAAATATTTTCTCCGCAAGGAAGATTAGTCTCAGGATTTAGATAGCAAAGATAGGGAGGAGATAACAACATATTATATTAGTTATAGTAGTAAGTCTACTACATTATCCATAGACAAACACTGGGCATATCTGATATGCCCAGTGTGCTTCATATGCTTCAGAATCTCAAGCGGTCAAAGGTCGTTTTTTCGGCTTTCTCTCGGGATGGTAACTTAATGTTCAAGATCTCGGAATTAAGCCCACCACAGATCGTCGATACGGATCCTGATATCTACATGCTAAAATAGGACAAACTCTTACATGGAACTCCTCTGACTGAGGACTGAGGACACTCCTGTTAACTGAGGATGTGAGGACCTCAGCGGCTCTCTCAATGTGGGAATTGATCTTAGAGGGGGTTTATACCCCCCCCCCCCCCCATGAACCTTTTTTGAAAATGGCTGTCAATTAGTGTTAAATGATAATGTTGCAATTTTGTCATGGTCAACTACTGTATGGAAGGCCGAATAGCCTCTATAGTAAAATTTGGAAATTTTTATTTTAATTAAATTAATTAATCATAATATTTTTAATTAAAATTGGCTAATTATAAAAAAATGGTAATATTTATCAAAATTCCATAAGATAACTTTTAAAGAGCTTTCAAAGCTCGTTCGAATGAGCCAAAAACGAAGAAAATTGGTTGAAAAATGACGGAGGAGTAGTAATTTGAAAATGAAAAATGCCATTCTGAGAAAATGCCCTTCAAAGTTAAAACCGTCCCACCAGAATTGGCTGTCTGTGTTCTAGTTGGTTAATTATTTCTGGCACGAAGGATGCACACTAACTTATATCCTCTATAGCCTTATCTAAAACTTCAAAATTATCTTTAATACGAAAACAGAAAATTTCCAAATCATTTGTTCTTACAGAAACCGGTCCGGTTGAGGTGCAATACCATTTATTAAAGCTGGCTAACATCGTGCTTATAATGATCCATTTCCATGCAAATTAGTAAAACTAGCCTCAGCTATTATATCAGTTCCTTTGGCCGATCACATAAATATATATTTTGATAATGACCATTTTCCAGATTCATTAACTTATAAGTTGCAAGAGTTACACCAATCTTTAAAAAAGGCGATCCAACAGACAAAACAAATTATTGACCTATTTCTGTTTTACCAATTTTTAGAAAAATTATTGAGCGCATAATGTATGATCAAATCTTGCCATCACTGTGGATTTCGAGAGAAATGCAGCCCTTTTCATGCTATTTTAACTATGACTGAGAAAATTCCATATATCTTGGATAATAAAAATTCAGCGTGCGTCATTTATATTGACTTCCAAAAGGCATTCGATACTATAAACCATGATATATTATTAAAAAAAACTCGAATTTTACGGCATACGGGGAAATCAATTAAAATTGCTCACAAGCTATTAATCCAATCGTTCTCAATTTACATCAATTAATAACGTGAAATCTGAAAAATTATTAATCGCATGTGGAATAGCACAAGGAAGTATCTTAGGCCCACTGTTATTTTTGATCTATATTAATGATCTACCACTAGCTAGTGAACTTTTTACAGTCTTATTTACAGACGACACAAGCTTTTGGGACTTCGCATATGTAACGTGAAAAATTTATTTAAAAATGTTTTACAAATGTTAAAAATTTATTTAAAAATCAACAATTAATTAGTAAACATACAAAACTGGCTCAAAGCAAACAGATAAAAATAAATATTATCCTTAATTATCCATCATTATTTGTCTATTAACGGCTCCAAAACAAAATTTACAAAATCTACAAAATATCTAGGCATTTACATAGAAAGACTGGATCGACCCTAATAAATCGAGTACGAATTAAAGTTAATATAATTTTATGCTGTATCATATTTTCAGATCGATTTGAGTCATCATTTCCATTATATCTAAAATTGAATATTTCAATTCAACAATTCAACAATTGTACAGCACAGCTGGTTCAAGTAATGCATAGTATTTTTTATGATTTTTTATTCTTTCCACCGATACTGATATATTCCCTTCCGAAGACGACACTGAACAAATTGACTTCACGGACTCAAACAACCACCTGCGATCCAGCGACCCTGATACTAACCTCATTTCTACTATAGACAGCTCTGAATACTTCACCCACGAATCTTTCAACTTACTTTCCAACCACTCCAACTCTAATAAAAAATCTCTTACGGTATTTCATCTTAATTGTAGAAGTCTAAGTAAAAATTTACAGGATACGACAAACTACCTCCACCTACTAAACAAACAGTTTGATATATTAACTTTTACCGAAACTTTTTTGACTGACGGAACTGATCTATCATTAATTAAAATTGAAGGATATGTAGGCCCCCTAATAAATAATAGACAATACGGTAAACGAGATCGAGGTGGGACTGCAATATACATCAAAGAAGGACTACAATATGAATATGACACTACGAAAATACAATTTACTGTAGATGGGTGTGAGTCTTCTTGGATATTATTGACCCCAGGCAGAGCTACCGCCAACCGCAAACCACTATTAGTAGGAACCATCTACAGACCTGGGAAATGCCCTGAAGAACATTTTTTGAATGAACTAACGACTCTACTAAATAATATTACTGACGCGAAATACGATACCATAATTACGGGAGATTTTAACATTAATACTCTAAATATATCAAGCTCATCAAATAAATATATCAATACATTAAATACCTATTGTTTCAACCAACTTATCAAACAACCGACTAGAATAACTCCATATACAAAATCCACAATTGATCACATTTCAACTAATATTACCGATAAATTTATTACAGCCGGGGTTTTTCTTACTGAACTAGGCACTACTGACCATTTAGCAACGTTTATAATAATTAATGATTTTGATTGCTACTTGAAGCCTACTGAAATAACTACAATTTTCGACTATAGTAAATTTAATAAAGAACATTTTCTCAATGATATTTGTAAATCTGAAACCTGGACATACAGAGATGAAAATATACAAAATAATGATAAATTTGATATTTTTTATAAAAATCTGGGAAACGTATGTAAAACTCATCTACCGAAAAAAGAAATAGCGCCACATCTAATTCCAAAAAAACCTTGGATGACTCAAAATTTGATAAAATGTGTAATAAATAAAAATAATCTATATACATCTTTAATGTCACACCCAACAGATGAAAAACTAGACAATTATAAAAAGTACCGTAACAACCTCACCAAAGTCCTACGCACAGCTGAAAAAACATATTATAAGAAAGAATAGCCTACCAAGCTTACCAAGCTAAGAAGCTTACCAAATAGCGAACATCTTTAACAATCACTTTGCTTCAATCGGCCCTCAACTAGCAGATCTAATACCAAAATCTAATAGACATCCCAACAGGCACATTAAAAACACTCGCCCTAATTCATTCACATTGGTTGAACCGTGTGAGAATGAAATTATTTATTATTTATTAGATATTGATAATAACTGTTCAACCTATGATGATTTTCCAGTATTACTAATTAAAATAGCAGCTCATATTCTAGCCCCGCACTTAACATATTTAATTAATTTATCATTCTCAAAGGGATTCTATCCTAACATACTGAAAATAGCAAAAATTATTCCAGTCTTTAAAACGGGGGACCCCACAGATAAAAATAATTATCGTCCTATATCAATATTACCCATTTTCACAAAAATATATGAGCGCGTAATTAACACTCAATTAATAGGATACCTAAACAAATTCGAATTACTCACTTCATCACAACATGGTTTCAGGAAAAACATTACCACAAGTGACGCAATTTTAACAGTTACTGAACAAATACAGCATACATTGGATGGCGGTGGCTCAGCCTGTCTCATATCAATAGACCTAAAGAAGGCTTTCGACACACTCAACCACGACATTCTCCTTAAGAAACTGGACTGTTACGGCATACGCGGACTCCCCTTACAGCTCCTTGGTAGTTTCTTACACAACAGGTCGCACATAGTTCACATCAATGGTATTACCCTGAACGTACTGGGTCACCCTGTGGAACTCCACAGGGGGCCATACTGAGCCCAATATTGTTTCTACTTTACATTAATGATCTTCCAAATTGTACTGATCTCCTTTCCACACTTTTCGCCGATGACACAACACTACTACATTGTGCTAAAAATATTAATAACCTTATTGGAACTGTCAACCACGAACTAGTGAAACTTGATAACTGGCTCATAGACAATAAACTTTCCCTGAATTTAAAAAAAACAGAATACATTATTTTTAATAATTGCAGACAAACAACGCTCCCCCCGGTTACACTCCGCTCTATCTCAATTACACAAAAAACAGCATCAAAATTCTTAGGTATTTATATTGACAATAAAATTGACTGGAAAACACACTGCAATTACATACACTCAAAAATCTCGAAACTTACTGGAATTTTTTTCAAATTAAGATACATTCTACCTCTGCACATTTTAAGAACCCTCTACTTCGCACTAGTTCATCCACATATCCTCTACGGAATACTACTCTGGGGCAACGCACACAAAACAAATACTGATAAATTGAAAATAAAAGTTAATAAAATTGTTCGAGCAATAACTTTCAGCCATTATCAAGCTCATGCTAACCCAATTTATAAAAACTTAAATATTTTACCTCTCGAAAAAGTATTCGAACTTGAAGTGGCTAAATATATGTATGATATTAAAAAAATGAAAAAAACTAAAGCATTACAAAATTTATTTGAACAAACTAGTTCCATCCACAGATATAACACTAGATCAACTTCTGCACAAAATTTTTTCGTTCCACGTGTAAGATTACAGCTCACCCAGAAATCCTTAAAATTCACTGGCCCTAAAATATGGAATGCCCTCCCTAGCGATATAAAAAATGCTAAATCAAAAAACTCGTTTTCATATAAATTAAAAAAAATATTCCTCCAGACCCTATCTTAAAAAATACCTAGAGACATTTTATTAATAATTACACTCCAAAGACACACCATATTACAATAAATACAGTTAATTATTAATTAATTAATTAATTGATTGATTATTATATTATGCTGATGGATACGGCAGTTTCGGATTCGGTCAAACCGGCACATTTTCCGGCAGGGATATTTACCAACAACAAAATCTAAAATACACAATAAAAATTGTAACGGATACAACCGATAACTTCTCGATCCATAAACCCCCCCCCCCCCGGTCAACTCGTACATATGGAGGGAGCTCTACTAGCACTGCTACTGCTCCCCCCCAGTGTACATAACACCCTTATAATCATTATTGTGCTCTACAGTTCTAAAAGTATGTACATATATATTCAATATTCTACCTTATATTCAATATTCTACTATGAGTGCAATCATATATATAGACGGAAGAGAAATAAATAAATAAATTGAAATTGAAATATGAATATGACAAAACTGGTCTAAAAAATCTCTTTAAACGCATTCGTGATGTTCACTACTACGGTACTCGATCACATACCCATAATTTGTTCTTCATACCTAGAGTAAATTTAATTATAGGTGCACGACCATTAGCAATTTCAGGTGCATCACATTGGAACAAAATGGATAAATCTCTCCGTGAATTTAAAGTGAAATCTATCTTTATGAGTAAGGTAAAAAAACAACTCATGCAATATACAGTTCCAAATCTGCAATAAATAGGTAGCTTATGATCGGTAGGTGGGTGGGGTGGGAATAGGGGTGCCCAGGGAGATGGTAAACGGAGTGCAGGCTTTTGGCAAAGTAAGGCAGTAAGTAGTAAGTAAGGTATCAGTATTTTTATTTATCTGTATATCAGTTAATATCACAAAAAGTACAATATAGTAGGGCATACCATAATCGTGGGGTTAGCTGCGCGAAACTAGCCTTTGCTATAAGTAGCTAATCCCTAGTTTAACGGTATTTAAACATATTTAGTATATACTTTATGTGCTATATGTCAATTATTTAGTGCATAAGTTTTATAGCCGATAGATTTGAAATATTAAAATAACTTCAATATATAATGTGACCGGTAACAAATCAATTTAGAAGTTGTCCATCCATAATATATCCCGCAGACAAGAAAACCTATACCAATTAATCAACAACACTAATTACATTAGTCAGCATCAGCAATTATTTCATTAGCGTTCATTCAACCCTGACCCTTCCTTCCCTTATCAACCAACCCTGCTTAGAATAATTCATTTAATTATGCCCGAAATTGTATTTATCCGAGATGGGATATGCGTCCAGTCCCCTCCCCCTTCTCTAATAATTACTATATTATGATTTACATAAAATGAATATTTCGAAACAAATAATTTTGAAAATTTCGTGCTGCACCCACTTTTGGTGCCTGCACGAAAAATGGTTGTTGCGTTACTGGGATTATCTCCATTTCATTTCCATTTAATTTACTATCACAGAAAACCTATAAATCGCGGGAATATAGATAATTTCAATGAATATTCATTAAAAAATGGCCGAGAAATCAGGTCGGGGTCGACCCCCCCCCCCCTCCCAGGCGTTGGGAAGATCTAAATGGCCCAGGGTAGATAGGGTTAAGAATGCTATGACAGCTTATCAACAAAGTTGCACCGACACAACTCCCTATCCCCTATGACTTTCGCGAGATTATTTCAAGGCCATTGTCCTTTAGGAGGCGTCTCACGAAAGTCATGGGCTGTTCACCATGCTTATTTTCTCCATGGGGTTGGGTTGCCAAAGCACAAGATTTTGCACAGGCTGGTCCTCACGGCGAAAGCAATGTCCTGAACACAGATGCGGCTTTGTTCTAGTGTCAAGCTTGGGGGAACCAATGAGGTACTAGGGTGTGTCTGGAATCACTTTTTTTGCCGAATGGCTTAGCAACTCATACAATTGAGGAGGCTTGGCATCCAGATATGAATACTGATTTTTTTTTCAAAAATCAATGATGGGATCAGGTGGCTCCAGATGGATCAAGATATGACGTCATTGGTAGAAAAGGCTATTTTTAGAATATCATTGATTCGTGAAAATATTTAACAAAAACGGTGCAACTTGCACCAGTGAGAAAGATTAGGGCATTCAGTTGATTGTTGAAATACATTTTAAATTTGATTGATCGGATCAGGTGGCTCCAGATGAATCAAGATATGACGTCATTGGTAGAAAAGGCTATTTTTAGAATATCATTGATTCGTGAAAATATTTTCCAAAAACGGTGCAACTTGCACCAGTGAGAAAGATTAGGGAATTCAGTTGATTGTTGAAATACATTTCAGATTTGATTGATCGGATCTGGTGTCTCCAGATGGATTAAGTTATGACGTCATTGGTAGAAAAGACTTTTCGAATATTATTGATTCTTCTATATATTTCCGAAAAACATTACAACTTGCACAAATGAGAAAGATTCGGGCATTCATTTGATTGTTAAAATACATTTTAGTTTTGATTGATAGGTTTTGTTTGATTAAAGCATATATAATCTAACTAAATAAACCAAATAAGCAAGCCTTACATTGACAGTTTGAGCTTAAAATCTGACTTTGTATTGAATACTGGACGATCCTTTCGAGCAGCCAACTTTGTAAGTATAAGTCCATCTCGACGATCAACACCAACTACTTTAGATGACACCTCAGCCACAACTTGAACCATTCGTTCAACATGCTGAGTATGACATTTAAAGTCACATGAATTTGACTCTCGGATAGAATGTAGCTCATGGACTTCCAAGTTGGCAGTGAGTGGTGGTTCAGTGACGTCAGTACTTTGCCAGTCTATTATGTCATAGTAGTCACTAGCATCAAAATTAATTGTGACAGGGACTACAAACTGCCGGACTGCAGCTTCAGACGTACGAGATTTACGAGCCTTCGCAATGCGACGTACAGCAAGTTCTCGAATAAAGTCTCTATCGTCAAACAACATGGAATAGAGAACATTCTCATGGTGAGCGAAGTATGCATTGTGGAGAATCACCCTGTCAACAACCATCTTGGCCTCTTCATCAAGGCAACGAGTCCAGGAAATAAGGTTGAATAAGTTACACGAGCCATTCTGTAGAAGATTTCGACGTTTTATAAGAAACCACATTGGTGAGTAAACAGTGATGATGAAGTGGACGATGATTTCTAAACTCCTAGAGGGTGTAGCAGTGCTGATGTAAAGCCTGCAAACTCTGTTTGCAGTTGTTAACCAACGTGAATGAGCCAACTTGCCAGGCTGGTTACGTGCAAATTCCTCACTACATATACCGCTGATGATTGCCTGGGTAATAAGATACAAGTACTTCTGATCCTTGCTTAAGCTGTTCAAAGCAGTCTTCTCCATGTCTGTAAAATTTGGGGAATATATTTCCTTGTATTTAACAACTGGAAGTGATACAAGATCTTTTTTTATTTCAACACCAATAGGACCTTTGTAGGAATTTGGGCCATCAGTCTGTCCATTGAAGTGGATAAATAGATGTCGAAGAGGGAGTTCATTTAGGTGCAGCATGCAAACTGCCCATTGCAGTGGAGATTTTATATGATCTTCCAGCAGACGTATCACACCTCCTTTCCTTCCTGTGTTGGTGTTTGTTCCATCACAACTAACGAACCTCAACATAGTGAGAGGGATTTCCCTTTCTTTGAGGTATTCTATCACGGCTCTAAATATATCATTAGATGTCCCGGATTTGGGAGTGACATGGCCCATGTACATCCCAGAAGGTTCTTGAACAATAACGTAATGTGTCTCTTTGGCAGATAAAATGTGTCTTGATCCAGATTCCTGAATCTTTGTAATGTCATTTCTGCCATCAAACGAAATCCCAAATAGGTCTAGCTTGTTAGTTCTGTGTGTTGACAAGAGGCTCTGTTGTAGTGTATGTATACCAGATCGAATTTTACCTGGCCCAATTATAATTCTGTCATCAACATCAGTTAGCATATCACTGAGAGTAGCTGAGGCAATGGCAGCTGTTGCTCTTAAAGATACACCATACCGACTGGCTTCACGGCAAACAGCTGAGACATTAACGAGTGGCTGAGGCTTTTTGAAATTGTAACAAGATTCATCATCGCTGCTGTCAATCTTGGTGTCTTGGCCATCAGAACGTTTCACTACTTTATTTGGAATTCCATCATTTTGATTAGTTATAGAATTTGGAAGAGAATCAGGAACTGATTCCTCACAAACTATAGGATAAGATAACCTACGTCTTACTGCTTCTCGCTCATGCCGCTGAGCTGCCTGATAATTTCTGGTAACCCGCTTGATGTTAGCTGTACTCACTAAACGATCTAGACTACCGATAACCATCCTTCGATTATTACGCTGATCTTTCAAGAAATCCAACTCTCTAGCAGCAACACTTTTATCATCAACAACATCAAACAGTCCATTAAAATTTGTTTGCATCATTTCAACTCTTTCCACATAATATGGCTTCGACTTTTGATCATCTCGAAACTTGTTTAATTTCTTTACATCCAATACTGATTTGGTTATCTTTTTAATGATACCTTCAACACTGATAGTTGGTATGCTGGCACGTGCATAGATCTCTGTAACATCATTTGCCACTAGTTGCGAAATTGTGCGGTATCCAGGTTCCTTACTTGAAGCATTTGCTGTTTTGTAATCTTCTTTTGTGTACTGGTAGTGTTGTAGAACTTCTCTAAGGGTAGGTAATTGATTGAATGGTAGTTTGGCTGGTTGGCCATATAGTTTGGCGGTGGTTGTTCTTGTACTCATTTCACATGTACACAAGATCCCAAATACAACTCGCGATAATACTTATAATACTAATATTACAGTACAATATAATACTATACAGTAGGCCTACTACATACTACAATGTTTTTTGAAGCCTTAGGCATTGATGTGCTTTTGAATTTACCGCTACACTCTTTGGAAGCAAGTAATCTTGATACAGCACGGTTGCTATGCAACAAAGTAACAATTCATCATTATGTGGAATATGTGGCTTTTGAATTTACCGCTACACTCTTTGGAAGCAAGTAATCTTGATACAGCACGGTTGCTATGCAACAAAGTAACAATTCATCATTATGTGGAATATGTGGCCTTGGCCTACAGAGAAAATAAAGGAAGTTTATGAAAATTCTCAAAAATTTCAATTAGAACAGGGTAAACAAAATGTTCCCCAACTTAAAAACTAAAAATCGGCTTTATAAACCGTTTACATATTATACATCTCTATTTTCTCATTTTAAACGTAAATGTTTACAGACCGGGCTGCGGGCACGACCTGGCACAGTGGAAAACATCCGTGATGTGGCGTATCCTGTCCGTAAAGCTAAACCTAATCGATGAATTGATGCCTATCCCGCAAACTTTGAAACACAATCTAATTTTTTACTGTAGTCATTTATACTCTATTTATATATTTATAGGTAGAGGTTTGCAAATGAAACTGTAAATTCCAGAATTACAGTAGTATATTTCAGAATTTCAGCATGTAGGCTTCTTACTGTGTAACACAGTCGACAGACATAACAGGAGAAACTGACTAGTGAGAATATCTATTAATCAGTACCGAAACATATTTCAAAAAACCCGCCATATAATTTGATAATTTGTAGCTACTGTATTTTGTTGGTACAGTAAAGGTACTATGTTTTTTTATATCAATGTAAGGCTTTCTTATTTGGCATGATTCAGTGATTGGCATGATTCAGCATTATTTTCCTACTTTACTTACCATATCATATGAGAGTGGTTCTATTATTAGCACTTTTTGTTCTTCAATTGGACATTTTTAGGTATGACGTCACCATTTAGTTACTCTGGAGCCACCTGGTCCCATCAATAAAAACTAAACAATCAACTAAACAATCAACTCAACTTTCAAAAATCAACTTTCAACAATCAACTCAATGCCCGGATCTTTCTTATTTATATGCAAGTTGTACCGTTTTTGGAAAATAATTTCACGAATCAATGATATTCTAAAAATAGCCTTTTCTACCAATGACGTCATATCTTGATTCATCTGGAGCCACCTGATCCGATCAATCATATCTAAAATGCATTTCAACAATCAACTGAATGCCCTAATCTTTCTCACTGGTGCAAGTTGCACCGTTTTTGGAAAATATTTTCACGAATCAATGATATTCTAAAAATAGCCTTTTCTACCAATGACGTCATATCTTGATCCATCTGGAGCCACCTGATCCCATCATTGATTTTTGAAAAAAAAATCAGTATTCATATCAGGATGCCAAGCCTCCTCAATTGTATGAGTTGCTAAGCCATTCGGCAAAAAAAGTGATTCCAGACACACCCTAGGGTACACCCCCCCTCAGGTCAAAATTTTCGATTTTTGTTTTTTTATTTCATCTAGAGCAGATTTTAATGAGGATTTCAAATCTGGAAATGGCATCGCGAGATCTATTATACTTTTCGAGTAATGGTTGGCTTTCTGTCTGTATGTCTGTCTGTCCATCAAAATAATAAAAAGCACATAATCAATGTGAAATGGTTGCTGTTGGGATTTTTCTTGATGTCGATGTCAGTTTACATGTTTGGAATTATCTAATAACTATTTCTGTGTCTGTCTGCCTGCCTGTCTCTCAGTTTGTCTGTCTGTCTGTCTCTTTCACTGTCAATGTGTCTGTCAAAATTTAATTATTTATCTTGCCATGCTTCTAAAATATTCGCAGGGTGTTTTCAGTTGGTGATTTTTTTCTGATGCCTATTACCATATTTGGCTATATCTAGTATGTATGTTTGTTTGTATGTTTGTGTTAAGGTATGTTTGCAAAAGTTAAACAAATTTATCACTGACAATATTTTTATTGCAATACTTGATCTCCAAATGATAAGCCCCACACGAAACCCCAGCCACAACTGGAGTAGTGTGAGGAAAACAATTAGGTACATGGTGTTTGAGGTGGGGGATATTACTATTACATTATCATTCAAAAATTCAAAATCGAAAACATAAATTTTAATTAATTTTGATACAGTACGATACAGTGGTGGGGTGAAATTCAGAGGCGCAGTCAAAAGTGTGTATTGCCTATAAGTTGATGCCAGTAAATAGAATTGCCTTTATTATGTTAGTTAACTGGCTAACTAGCAACTAGGCTGTTGTGGTATCCCAGTAAGCGTGAAAGTGAAACAAAATAGGAGGACTGCGGTAACGGTAGTCAACACGAGCCAACATCGTAAATAACAATTAGTGCCACAAAAAAGAGAAGCATAGGAAATATGGTGTTGGATTATGGGGTATCCCATGACCTACTATAACACGACCCGGAATGCTGCTGCAGGCGTAAAAATTTAGTGGGGTAACTTTCAACTTTAATAACATTTTTCCACTTTATCTGCTGGTCACAAAAATTTCACTAATTCTAGATTAGTAAATTTTTTACCTTTTGAGGAAATTTTTTTTGCTGCCAATTACCATAGCAACCAGTAATGTCATTTCAATATATACATTTATTTTGCATTTTACAACTGAACACTTATATCGATTAAGTCAAAACTTGAATCAGGTATAGTATGGTTAGTTGCCAATATTCTGAGAAGGTTTTAACATCACCTAGTTACCATAGCTACCAGCAGCGACGATTTAAAATATACACTTTTCACCTATATTTCAGATAAAAAGTTAGAATTTTTCTTTTTAAGAAATTCAATATGCTGATCAAGATAATAATATCTCGTCATTTCTTGCGCGCCGCCGGGTGGGGGGGGGGGGGGGGGTGTATATTTTGTACTTAAGGTTGCCATAGCAACTGGTATTCAAGTTTAAATATGTATTTATTGGAATATTCTTATTGCTACTGACATACCTTCATGAAAAATTATTGGTTTGTATAATTGTAACAAATTTATAAAATTATTTTACTACCTGGTTACCGTAGTAACCATCAAAACTATGCTTTATAATAATTTTCAACAATTTCTATAATTTATTATTCCTCAGCACTTTTAGTCACTACTACTGGTATCAACGAAATATTATTAATGAAACTTTACCTTTTAATTTTACTTCTAGAAGAACGATTGCTTGTCTGTCCGTACGTTGAGCTGACATTCACCAAGGATTTCATCGTTCTCTATATTGTTTCGTTGATAATCGTTCTTGCTTCATCGAAGGTTTCCTTGTTGTAAAGGAACTTAGTCAATCCTATGTCGGAAAATCTATTACAAAATCAATCCATAGATAAAATTTGTTAAGTCTAGCCTGAAATGTATACAATCTACTGAGGTGAAAAGTGCTTTATCGGCATAGTCGTCCGTTGTTAGAGGTTCCAAAATAATATTATTCTCATCTGCAAATGTATAAACTATTATTTTTTGAAATGACTTGACAAGGCCATGCTTAGATCGAATGGGAATTCTTGTTCCGGTTGCTTGCGCAAGGTATACTCATACATACCACCCCCCACCCCTCCCCCCGCCCCCAACCCCCCTTATCTGTCCAACCGTGACATTTAATAATAATAATATTTTTTTAATATTCCCAACTATGTAAAGTAAATCTTTTGACTCACTAGATATTAGTATCATTATCTTATGTATATTATTGAGATGTTATATATAAAGACATATTTTAATATTCATAGATATATAGTGTACTGTATGTATTATAAATAAATATATACTGTAGGTACTGGTATACAAATACCTACTGTATGGACGCACAGGACAAGTTATAGAAGCCAGTACTGGCCATGGTGATAACTAAGGGAGGGAGACCATGCTAGCGGAGTCTGTGGCAGCCCACTTGACGGGGAGATACAGTAGTCCAGGGTGCGGCGGCCATAGTAGACTAATTATTGGTTCCTGCTTTAAATCGTTGGCGAGTTTTAAACGTCTTGATGGCATCTTCTCTGACTGATTGCGAATGTTCTTTTGCAAGAGTATTTGCGAAGACATTGCACACTGTAGTGAAAATAGTAGAAGAATATGAATGGCGTTGACAGCCAATTTCTAATGATGGACTATTTCCAAGTACATGTTGCAATATAGCAAGTGCTGCTGGTCGAAATGGGAGAGACCGCCCACGCAGTAGTGTCTCCACTTGTGCCAAAATTAAAAAAGAATCTTTGACAATCTCGCGGAGATTCGTTGCTGGGTATGTTAATCCCCCTTGATTGAGTAGGTCGAAGAATGGCCGGTCGGTTGCTCTTGATGAATCCTGAGCAATTGTATCGTTGCATGTTTTGCATTTATTGCTTTTTAGTAGTTTGTGAGCAATGTAACCAGCAACGCATACGGTGGCTTCCTTTGTGGCTTCATCTGTTTCGTATACGAATTCAATATGATCCACGCTTTCACAGAGTTCCGTGTAATTGTTAGTTTTACTTTCCTCGATAACTTTTTCCAACGATATGCTCTCCTTTAGTATTGATTTCACTCGCAATATATTTTCAGAGCGCAAAACCTCCATTAAACTTACCAAAAATCGGCCTCCACTCATCTGTCTGTACTTCGAATAATGACGCTCCAATGGATCAGTTTGCAATTTTCAGGTAAGCACATACTCAAAGCTGCTATCGAGTAACTCGGTACACAAGTTGGCAATACCCCGGTTTGTCTGAATCAAGGCGCTTCTAGTTTCTTAAGTTAACAACTTATGAGCTGGTTTTTCAAGCCAATCAGAAAAGTTGTTCAGAAAGTCAACTTTTCCATCGCCTTTCACCATCGCATTGCCAATAGCTAGAGGATGGAATCTTTCTTTTGCGTTGACTACTAACCACCAATTGTTGATAAGACGCAAGAACTCCGCAGTACACTCTTCCGTTGGGAAATAATAGAGGCACGCTGAAATGGTATATAAATCGAAAATTGCTAATGCGAGGGGAACGTTTTGTTTTTTGTTTCCGAAATGTGTTGCGCCGTATGACAGTTTAGGAGCTAAACGTAAACAAGTTTCACGTTTTGAGTCAATTTCTTCAATTTTGTAAAGCAGTGACCATTTCACCTGACCAGTGGGAACTGTGAATGTCCTTCCATTGAGTTTATATGAAAGGGTTCGCCGATATTGAAATAACCTTGACTTGCCAAATTGTTTCTAATATTTTTCATGATATGGACGGGGTCATATAAAGGGTAAATATTTCCACCAGTTTCTGATTTGATGGAATCCGGTTTTTCACCAGGTGAATCCGTTGCAAGTTTATTAAAGGCCGATACATTAGATTTATTGTTATCGGATATAATTGCATGAATATTGAAATTTTCATCGGTAATGTTTTTGATACATGTTGTGATCCCATCCGAGACAAGTTTAGCTGTGCAACTGTACTCTGGTATAGCATGAACAACGATTGGTATTGATAATTTCAAGGAAACAATCATGAAGCAAAGAATTCCAGTAAAAAGTTCACCATTATCATCCAACCCAACTAATTCTCCTCCACCGTACCGCTGTTGTTGTTGTAAATACATCTCGTCCACTAGTAGTACCACATCGTTACCAATTCGGTTTTCGTCTCTGAGGGTCGTTATTGCCTTTATCGCTTTGACATGACCAGATATTAGTTTGCGGAGAAGCCGATCCGACGGCAGAGGAATTTCATTTCGTAGTACCTAAAATATAATGAACAAAATTATGTAATATATTTTTGTATGCAAAATAATTTTTTGTATTTTCACATGTGTTGTCTGCCTATCTGAATTTCCAGTTTTTCTGTAAACGATACTTTTTGGTGTGTGAAAAATTACGGATAAATAAATTGAAAAATTATATTTAAAAAAATAATAAACGACTCCAGAACATACTAGCATATTGTAAAACTATTCAAATAATATTATATTAACAATATGGGCAACCTTATATGCCGAGAAGGAGGTATATCTGAGTATTCTTGTATTCTTGTATTCTTGTATATATATTTAGTGATTTAAAATTCACACGGTAGAACTCGTAGAGCACACCAAATTAAGTACATAAACCTAAAAACTGCAGTATATCAAATAATTAAGTACAGG
>JAUCBJ010002276.1:0-25879 GCA_032718475.1 Nemertoderma westbladi | reverse complement strand
TATTAATGTGAACGCGTCGGACGTGCGTGGCCCGGCGGGAGAGGGCCTGGTAGGCCACGTAGTCGGTAGGCCGGAGGTGGCGGGGTCGAGCCGAGCCGACGGTCGGCCTGGTAGGCCACGTAGATAGTAGGCCGGGGGCGGCGGGGTTGAGCCAACCCGGAATAGGCCCGACAGGCCAAATAATGGTGGGGAGAGAGGCAGGGGTAAGCGAACCCAGCCGCAATAGAAACATTGTGTCGACTGGAGAGGGGTATAGAAGTGAAGTAAGAAGCTGCGGCGTGATATGTGGCGGGTGTGGGGGGGCTACAGGAGCCCCGCAACAGGTTAGTGGCGAGAGGGAGGGGGCAAAGAGTGTCCCACAGGCGTCGGCGGATAATGCGCGGGCCGAATTAGGTAAACCGCAACACCCGGCAACGGAGAGTAATAGGGGGATTGCGAGTATCAGCAGCGGCGTGCGATCGAGCAGAGAGAAGCAGGTTGGCATCGCGAGAGGGCGGACGAAGCGTCGAGCCCGATCAGAAGAGGGAAGAAGAACAGTGGAGTTTAACCGGGAGGTCGACGAGAGATCTCATGAGCGGGAATACTGCACTGAAAGAAGAAGAAGAGAAGACAGTAGGAGGAGTATCTCCGCGAACGATAGAAGAGCGAGGACGGACAGCGAGCCGTCGGTAGTTGAGGTAGAGGGAGAAAGTCGGTGGGGTCGAGCTTCGGGAGATTGCCGTCGTCCCGGAGAGACGCGACCCGACGAGGCACACTATGCGTCGAGAGAGGGGTACATGATGTACCGGTACGAAGATGAGAGCAATAGAGGGGGTCGAAGAGAAACTTTCCGACGGGATGCACCTGCCAATCGAGAATACGGTAGCCGCGGGGAGGATTATTCGAGAAGAATAAACTTCGATCCCGAGCAACACATACAGACTGTAGGACATACTGTAGGCCTTACTGCACATACCTTAGGCCATCCTGACAGAGGCAATGTAGGCGATAGGATAGCGCGGACCCCGGGATTAAACATTGAAGTCGCGGAATACATTCCGGTAGGTAGGCCAGAAGCTGATAGGCCTATACCGGTACCAGTGCAGCAGTATGACTACAGCACCAAAGGATATAACATATACCCAGGGGAGGGGGGAATTATTGCGGATAGGTGCATGGGCCCCAATATATTAACATCAACCCCAGTACCAAACATACCGGTGGGGGGGGGGGGGGGGGCAGGGTGACATTCCCCCATCACAATATCAACAATATACCCCAATAGGAGCGAGAGGAACGAGCCCCTTGGATGAAAATAGGTCGTGCGACACAGAAATATGGAGGGGGCCGCTACCCCCAATGATATACCCAAGCCAGAGAAAGACAGAAAATAGGACGGACGGACCGCACCAAACAAGAGAAACTATGCAACATCCATCAAACCCATTGGAGGCGCAGGTGGTGGGGATGGCCACGTTAATCGATGCGTTAAAGACCAGGATCGAGTTACCACCCGTGGAACCATTCAAATTCGATGGGAGTAGGCCAGAAGAATACCTACAGTTTCGGCGCATGTATAGTAACAAAATACTAACGAAGAACTTGACGCAGGCGGAATGCCTAAAGTATCTGCAAGTATACACAGGAGGCCCAGCATACGACATCGTGAGGCAATACCAGGGTATAGAAGGCGGCTTCACGACGGCATGGCGGGCACTGGATTGGGAATACGGACACCCAGCTAAGATCATCAGGCAAACCCTGAGAGGCATAATGACGGGTGGCCTACAGGATAATCCCATTAGCATTAAGACGTGCTAATCTAATGCTGATCGTGCTAAAGACGCTAGACGCACCATACGAGCTCAACGCGTCGAACAACATCACCACGATAGCGCAGGCACTGTTGATCTGGCTGCGCAATAAGTGGAGGAGAGTTGCTTTCTCCACTAGAGATAGAAAGGGTGCGGAACCGGGTTTATAGGAAATGTCGAGCTTCTTGAGCTATGAAGCTGAATTAATAACCGATCCAGTCTATAGCGAGGATAGTCTGGGAAAGGGACCAAAGACGGATTACCACAGACCGAAACCAGAGCACAACACGTCGAATGCATTACCAAAGCTCAGGCAATCACTGCCATATGCAGCAACGCAGGGGACTGCGAGTCCACAAGTAGCCGAGGGTGAAACCGGACAGGGGAAAAATAACAACACGAATAAATATAACCCCAATACATCCAGTAGGCCGAACCCAAACAGTAGGGACTTTAATGCAAGTGCAACCGCGATACGCGATGCGCTGTACAAGGACGGCTACGACCCAAAGAGTAAATGCCAGCTACATGCAAATGCAAAGCATTGAACCATGAACTGCAGCTACTGGCAAGCGTCACCCAGGGAAGATCAGGTGAAATACGCGGCGAGAAATGATATCTGCTCGCGATGTGTGATGAGTGGACATCGAGCGAGGCAATGCAAGGAGACCCCCATTAGATTCGGTCAAAACAAAGGCCAAACGATGGCAACGAGCACAGTAGGGGCGAAGAAAAGAGGAACGGTGCTACTTGGGGTAGTACCAGTGCGAGTGATTGGGGAAGGCAATCGATCGGTAACCACACTGATGCTGGTTGATAGCGGAGCTGCCTTCACATTAGTTGAGGATTGGGTGGCCGAAGAAATAGGATTGAGGACGAGGCCAAGTAGAATGGCGGTAACAACGATCTCTAGCAAAGACGAGGTCCTAGAGATGAGGACTGGACGGTGCGCGATTGCAGCAGTGGCACCGGGATGTGACTACGGGGCAACCATCGACCCCATCCAAGTGATAGAGTCTATTAACATCAATGCCAGGCGGCCAACCAACATCGAGGTCAAGCAATATAAATTCCTGGACAGCATTGACTTCTCAATCCCGGAGGTGGACGTCAGGAAGGTATCCATCATAGTAGGAATGGACTGCCCGATGGCCCACGAAAGAATGCAAACGGTCTTCGGTGAAGACAGGGAGTGTGACCCAGTGGCGATACTGACACCATTCGGGTGGACACTGAGTGGCCCAATCAAGAGTAAGATACCATTTAGGATGTCGGAGACATCAGGATGCATGTTTGCGGGAACCATGCAGGAAATGGGTGATGAGAGAGCAGAGGAGCAGCTTAAAAGACTGCTCAAACAAGATTTTGAGGGATTAAAGGAGACCGGGGTAGGGACCTCGGTGGAGGACAAACAGGCTCAACGGAGCGTAGAGGAGTCCATGACATGCGATGAGTGGCGGTATACCATAGGGATTGTATGGAAGCTACCGAAGCTACCGTTACCCGATAATAAAGGGATGGTACTCACGAGGCTTCGTAAGTTGAAACAGACACTAAAACGGAGCCCCGAGAAGAACGAGTACATCCACAGAACTATTAAGAAGTACGTCGAGAGAGGATGGGCCGTGGAGTTACCGGTTGACAAACCAAACACGGACAGGACATATTACCTGCCACTCCACGTGGCTTTAGATCCAAAGAAGGGTAAGCTAAGGATGGTAGTAGATGCGTTGGCAAAAACCAACGGAAAATGCCTAAACTACTATCTACTGGAGGGTCCCAATATCTACAATTCGTGGATCGAGGTCCTACTAAGATTTAGGAATGGGAAACACGCCTTCACCTGTGATATAGAAGGCATGTTCAACCAAGTCCGTGTAACGGAAGAAGATAGCGATAGTCAACGCTTCTTATGGTACAACAGCGACGAAGAACCGTCGACTATACCGATGTACAAGATGATAGTACAGAACATGGGGGCCAAGTCGTCTTCCTTCACGACGACTATGGCGGTAAGAGACACAGTGAAAGGGAAGGAGGATAGATACAGTAATAGGGCCGTCGACATGATTCGACGCGGCTTCTACCTAGACGACGGAATGGAATCTGGAAATACGGTTAAAGAGATACTGGATACAGGGCGCGAGGTTCGCGACATCCTAAAAGGATCCGGCTTTAACCTAACCAAATTCCAATCCAGTTCGCAGGAATTTATCAGAGCGATAGAGGACGAGAGACCAGAATCGACCATGGATAATCCCACAACAGCCAAAGGGCAGGACATGGCGAATAAGAGAACAGAGTCTCAACAGAAGGCACTGGGAATCGTGTGGAACAAAGAGACAGACGAACTGAAGTACCAGCTGAGCCAGGAGGGCGCAGACATCCACACAAAGAGAGGCTATGTGTCATACATAGCAAGAATATACGATCCCCTAGGCCTAGCATCCCCACTACTAGTAACGGGGAAACAGATACTCAAGAGAGTATACAAGCTGAAAGATGAGTGGGACGAAGAGGTACCAGAAGAGATTAAGAAACAGTGGTGTAAGTGGACAGAAGGTCTAGAGCAGATGGGAACATACAGCATGCCACGAGTGTATTTCCCGGATGGGGACATGACGAACCTGGATCTGCACATGTTCTCCGATGCGTCACTAGAGGCATATGGAGCGGCACTCTACTTAGTACAACGAGAGGGGTCTCACAAACGCAGACTTGCCTTCAGCAAGGCAAAGTCAACGCCACCAGATTCGGCGTCAGTTCCCAAATTAGAGTTAACAGCTGCGAGATTAGGAGTTAGGGCCACAGCCTACATAATGGACACTATTCCCAACATAGTGGAGACACACTACTGGACGGACTCCATGGTAGTGTTCGGCTGGCTACATAACAAGAAAACGCGATATCCTATATTCGTCGCAAACAGAGTGGACGAAATAAGGGCGACGACAGAGCTAGAAAGGTGGCACTACTGCCCAACGGACGAGAACCCAGCGGACTTGTTATCAAGGGGCGTGGCACGCCACACTTTCTCAAAGAAGGAAGTATTGTGGCAACACGGGCCGCAATTTCTGAACGACAAGGAGGCCTGGCCGCCGATGAGAAAGGTGGACCCGGGCTCAGGAGAAGTAGTATCAGAGGGAGAAGAGGGAGATTCGGAGGGAGAAGAGATATACTCCCAGATGGTGAGGGAGATAAGGGACGTGCGACCCAAAACCGTAGAACTGTGCGATAACCCAATGGATAAACTCCTCAGCTACAGCTCTAGTTGGTACAAGACCAAGAAATTAGTAGCATACTGGAGAGCCTTCAGGAATTTCCTCGCGGGAGTTGGCGAAGACAAGAAGATCAGGACAACCATAGATCTGGAAGGAGCGACTAGAGCAGTCATCTGCTATGAACAACAGAAGAAGTATGGCGACGAAGTGGAACGCGTCAGTAAGCAACAGCACCTTCGACGAGACAGTGAGCTGATCACGCTGTCACCGCAACTTAACGATGACGGGATTCTAGTGATGAACTCTAGGGTGGGATACAACAACAGCATCGTGGTACCACCGAAACCCATCATCATCCCCACAGGATCGCCAATACTCCACCAGATTATCTGGGACTCCCACAAGTCGATATTGCACGGGGGCACCAACCGAACCCTCGCGGAGATAAGGAGGACCTATTGGGTCAAGCAATTGAGGAAGAAGGTAAAAGCGGTAGTGGGGCAGTGCCAGACCTGCAGACGGGCGAACAAGGAACGAGCCACACAGGAGATGGCACCACTACCGGCGAGTAGAGTAAGACAGCACGACCCGCCATTTACGCATTGCGGTGTGGACATGTTCGGGCCGATAAAGATTAAGGTGATGCGGCACACGGAGAAACGCTACGGTATTATCTTTGTTTGTAACAACACGCGGGCGGTAGGGATAGAACTCGCCCAGGATGCATCCGCATCAGCATTTATAAATGCATTGGAAAGGTTCAGAGACCGCAAAGGTGGGACGATCAAAGTAATGTACTCCAACAGCGGAACCAACTTTGTGGGGGCAGAGAACGAGATGGCAGATGCCTTGGACATCTTGGAAGGGGAGGAAGTCAGGGCAGCCATGAGACGACGACAAGTAAAGTGGGAGAGAAGGACGCCGTATGCACCACATACACTAGGATGCGTCGAGAGACTGGTGGGCAGTTCGAAGCGTCTAATGTCGAAGTTAATGAACACCCACATGGTCAAGGAGGACATCTTGAGGACAGTGCTTGCAAAGTGTGAGGGTATCATTAATAGTAGACCGCTATATCCAGAGAATGATGAGCCTGAGTCACTAGACGTGCTGACGCCTAGCCATTTCCTAATGGAAAGGCCAGCGACCATCGATATGCGGGGTGTAGACCCAGATGACATACACTCCCGTCAAAGTTGGAAAGTCACTAAAGCAATAAGCGCAGAGTATTGGAGGAGGTGGGTAGAAGAATACCTTCCCACACTTCACAAAAGAAGTAAGTGGAGGAAGTCAAATAGGGAGTTAAGAGAGGGAGATCTCGTGATCGTTACGGATGATACCATCATCAACAACTAGTGGCGGTTGGCGAGAGTTGTAGGCACTTACTCCGATGAAGACGGAAGAGTCCGATCGGTAGAAGTGCGGATAGGTGGCAAGATAGGTGCGAAGGACAGAAAAACCTATAGGAGAGCTGTAGGGAAATGCTGTCTGCTAGAAGGGGCACCTTAGTTTAGAGTTAGAGAAGAGTTTAGTCGTCCAAGTTTGGACTGAGGGGGGTGGGATTGAGGGCGAGACGCCCTTCCCACACAAAATAATAAAATAAAAAAAAATAGTAAGAGTTAGTTAGTTGGTTAGTTAGTTAATTAGTTAGAGGGTACGTAGTACCGCTAGTTAGCTAGAGTAGTTAGAAGGTACGTAGTACCATTAGTTAGTTAGTTAGTTAATTAGTTAAAGGGTACGTAGTACCGTTAGAGAGTAAGAGTTAGAGGGTGGTACGTAGTACCATTAGATAGTAAGAGTTAGAGGGTGGTACGTAGTACCGTTAGAGAGTAAGAGTTAGAGGGTGGTACGTAGTACCGTTAGAGAGTAAGAGTTAGAGGGTGGTACGTAGTACCATTAGAGTGTAAGAGTTAAAGGGTACGTAGTACCGTTAGAGAGTAGGAGTTAAGGGGTACGTGGTACCATTAGAGAGTAAGAGTTAGAGGGTACGTAGTACCGTTAGAGAGAGAGTAAGTAGTTAGAGGGTACGTAGTACCGACAGTTAGTTAGAAAGAGAGAGTAAGAGTTAGTGAGAAAGTACGCAGTACTAGTTAGTAAGAGCAAGAGGTAGAAGGGTATTAAAGATATAGATATTAGTTAGCAGTTAGTAGTGAGAGGGGGGCATATGAGTACAGTTGGATAGATTGTGTAGGCCATGCGACATATACTGCTGTACTGGACAGGCCCACAGAGTAGGCCAGAATGTGGATTAGAGAGTAAGGTAATCCATAGGCAACAGTAAGTAGTAGGACAGTAGGATTAAAATTAAATCAAAATAAATAGAATAGGGCTGAAAGTTACAAATTGTGGCAACACTAGGAAAGTTATTCTGGAACATAATAAAAGTAACTGACAGAAATCGGAATTAGGGCGTATTTACTAGCTTCAGAATTAAGTTGTGATAATTTAGGCTGAAAGGCGCAGTTAAGTAAGGAATAGGCCATTGTCGAACCAACACAGACCATCTTAACTTGTCACTCATCTGTATTGCGCCTTTGTAAGGCACCACCTTACAGGTGAGCGAGCAACGGAGTTCGGAATGGCAAGTAAGCTGATCAGAAAGAGAAAGGCAGAGTCAGGAGGAAAGGAGATACTGGTGGATTTCACCAAGAGACATCCGGAAGATAAGACAAGGGGATACTACAAGCGGTTGGAGAGGGGTCACGCAGCGCGACCGCTACAAGACCATTTCAGGGAAGCGCACAAACAGCGGCTGGTCGGGACCTACGGGACGCCGTCGCTGGATAATGCAATCTTCGGGCACTTCCACTACGTAGTAAAGGGGGACGAGGAGAAATTCGGGATTCCAAAGTACGCGAGGGAATCGCCGAAGAAAGATTGGAAGAGGTTCGTAGAGTCCGTCAGCAGGGGAGGATATATGATCCTAGACGACGAGGGAACCGTGGAAGACGAGGGGGGTTCGAAACGAGGATCAGCGGGGTCGACCAGGACCATACTCCTACATTTGGCCGCGCCAAATGGGGACATTTTCCTATTCGATCTAGGAACGTATGGGAACAAGGAAGGGCCGAAGTTGAACCGGTTGCCGAAAGCGGTGCAAGTCTTGGTAAGAGAGAAGTCGACGACGAAGGTGGGATTGGCGATTTGCGACGACGCGGAGAGGATCGTCGGTCCGGACACCCCCAACCTTCTGGACACGCAGACAGTCTTCATGGCTATGACAGTGCCAGACGGGTTGGGACTAGTGAGGAACACGGGCCAGTGCGGAGCGGTGGCGATGGGCCAGTTGTTAAGGCTCGTATGTCACAAACCGACGGACTGGGGGAAGTTCAGAGAAGAGTACGGAGCAGAGCTAGCAAACTCGCTGAAGTGGGGAGCGAGGCCAGGAAAACAAGAGGTGTATCAGTTCCAAAGAGCAGCCATAAAGATATATCAGAAGCGATATATCCTTCAAGAGGACTGGATAATGATAGGTTTGCTTAACCTATTCATGACCGTGGTTATCAAGAGGGAACCAAAGGCATTCCTATTATCGGGATTACCCCTAAGCTACAGAAGAGCCTTTAAGACGGCTTTCAAGGGTCTGGTAGACCACCCGGGGCTGAAGGGCGAGTCGGTGTACTACAATAGCCGACATCTGGTAGACAGGGAGATAAATACACCATATCAGAGATGGGAGCAGTTAGAGACGGATAAACGGGAGGCGAAGCGACTGGAAGAAGTCGCTAGAAGGGAGAGGATAGAAGCAGAGGAAAGAGAGGAGGAAGCCAGGGCGCAGGGCTACGGCTTCGAGGAACAAGCGGCCTTAGATGAACTTCGTTGGGCGTCATCAGGGAGTTCGGGGGAGTCTCTATGGCGAGAGTTGGGGTGGACGGTGGGATCACCGAAACAGTCGACGTTGGGGTTGCAAACGATGCCCATACCAGCGGGCGCCGAGGGCGACAAACCACTAAGGAAGTTTGGGGAGCTAGAGGGATGGAGAGCTACGGGCGAGAGCCAAGGCGGGAAGGGACATAGTGGATCCGCCGGGATACCGGGGTTGGAACCACTGCGAGAGGAGGAAGAAGACGACGACGAGTTCGGAGAGATGCTGCCTATTGCGAGGATAGGCCACTCGGACACGGACTGGGTTGGCGGGAGAGTGGTGACGGCCAGCGGGGCGAGGGCCTTCTGGAATAAACCCGGCAAGCGGGCCTGGGTGCACGAGGAACCGGCAATGGATTTCGCGGGGAGCACCATCAGGTTGGGCGAACAACCGGGGACGGCACCACGGGTAGTGTTTGGGGAGACGATGCCCGGGAGGAGCGAGGAGATCGACGTAGACAGGGACACTAACGTCCAAAAGTTCGCCTACCAGCGACTCCATAGACCGCGGAGATCGCTAGGGACGAAAGACGATGTAGGGCGGGAGACATTGATACTCGGTTGCGACTACTGTGGGAGACAGACCCACCAGGAAAAGAACTGCTTGTATCGGTTCCAGAAGGGAACTTATTGTCTCTACTGCCGAGAGTCGAACCACAGGATGGGGGCGTGTCCACGGTTGCACAACCGATGTTCGAAATGTAACTTTCGGGGACATTACGGACGCCAGTGCGACTGGATGGACGACGAAGAGAAGTTTATGATCTTCGAAGAATGGGCCGACGTCGGGGCGATGACTCGGCAACGTATGAAGGCCCAGGAGTTTAAGTGGGGTTTCTTCCTAATCAATCAGGAGGCCCACATGGAGATTATCAAACGGAGACTTCCGTTTACCTACCAGGAAGTGGCGACGGCGGCATCATTTGCCGGGGTGATAAATACGCAGAGGTATTTAGATAGGTGGACACCACAAAACAGAGGAGAGTTTAGGGATTTCTTGGCGGAGCATGTGCCGCGGGCTATGAAGACGATTTTATGGGACGCCACTAGGGGGAGACAACAGGGCCATTCGGAGGGGCCGCCCGCGAAGCGGTACCGGGAGCTTATAACACCGGCACCCAAGGAGCCAACCACCGGGATTAGTAAGGAAGTGGCGGCGAGAGTCCGAAGACACAAGGCAGATCCCAGGGGAGCAATAGTAACCAGGAAGCGACCCAGGGAGGGAGCCATCTCGAGGGGGACAGAAGGGTTCCCAAGGTCAGGAGGGATGGACTGAGACTTTGATGTGGTGCGCCTGGAAGGCGCCATGTGAGATGTGCAAACTATTGAATACAAATTTAATCAATGTAAATAATCAAAATAAGTGCAATTTGTATGTACGTACGTAATAATAAATAATCTACAAATACATACGTTCGGAGTAAGTACTATAGTCATACAACCTTTCTCAATTAGCTACTGGGACTGGGAGGACAACTGACTATGGGACTATGGACGAGACGCAAGACGATTTCACACTTCTTGAGTGCGACGGCACGGGAGGGGGAGTGACATTCGCCAGAAGGGATAAGATAGTCAAAGAGGGGTTGAGGGAAGAAGTAATAGTGCGGAGTGCGGAGAGAGTGCGGTTGCAATTCTAGTGTGGGGGGGGGGGGGAAGGAATAAGAGGCTGAGTGAGGGACAGAGAGGTCCGAGAGTTAGAGCGAGAGAGAGGAGAGTCTGTACGAGAGAAGAGAAGAGTCAAGGGCGAAAGTGTTGGGGAAACAAAAGTCGTGTGAGAGGTAAGCACGATCGGCCCGACATGGGACGCCAGGCGTACAGGGTAGCGTTATCATACCCATAGGGAGTGGCCTGGAAAGCCGGCTCCGAGAGAAAAGAATTGCACCCACACCCGATACTAGATCGGGATCCAGCGGGATTGTAGCGCACTTTCTGGTTGATGCTATCTTGTCACCGGGAAGATAGCATGGGGGGGGGAGTGTTAGCTTATTCAATCCCGCTAACACCCCATAAAGTTAAGCCGATAAGCAATATTGGGGGCCACGAGGTTGGGTAGTAACCAACTCGTGTCACCCCAACAAAGTGGGAAGGAGAAGCACCCAATGAGGGTCAGGGGCCAAACCCCTAACAGAGAGAGAATAGGTGGAGTGAAGGGGAACACTCCAGAGGGCGCCAACAGGGGTATCAACCAATCAGAGGGGGGAAAGGCACCGAATGAGTACAGCAATAAGGCCACCCGTGCGATATAACCTGTTAGCAGTAATCGTACCATTTCAGTTATCTCAGTATCATATTGGTGCTAGCTAGGTTAGTAGGTTTAGTTAGGGAAGTGCCGGGACTTAATTACCGTCAACCCGCCTTCCGTGTACAACAATCTATCACTATATCTATATCTATTTTATATACCGATTATTATATACGACGAACGACAGGAAATCTTTTACCTTTCACACACGGCGGGGACGCGTGAACTAAACAACCGGATAAACCGGGATCCTTCCTGGATCCCGTCACAAAATATTTTGTGTGAACCTTGAACGAAGACGTGGACAATTGGACAGTCGCGCTGAAGCTATTGAGAGTTTCTTTCGCGGTGCGCCAGCACCGCCAGCACTGCCTCCACCGCCAGCACCGCCAGATAGTATAATTTTGATATTATATTTTAATGCTGATATTAACTTTGATTATTTCGAATTTAAGTAATCCTATTTAGATAGTCGGAAATTATTTGAAGCCCTTAACTGTTGGTAGACTATCTGGCTGACAGTCCAGATACATAATGTCCCTGTATATTTCTGTGCTGAGATCTCTGGTGCCTGTTAGATTACTAAAATATGATCCTACATTTAATAATCCTCGTAATATTTTTCTATAATATCAATATATAATAATATTTAAAAAATATAATATTTAAATCAGTTTGGCCGAGGTTACCAATCATGAACTTTACTTTGTGTAAGATTGATGGTAGTGCTGTTGCTTTCCATGCCACTGCTACTGTATCCACGTTATACCATCGAGTGGTCCAGCCGCTTTTATGAAATGCTTGAGATGTTGCTGCTAATATTTGTATAATTATTGAGTGGGTTTTCTTATGTCCATTTGTCCGATTGAAAGGAACGTTATTGATGGAGATGAAGGTATCAGTTGAACATTAATATTTAGGAACATAGGTTCTTACGATTTAGTAAACATTCCCTCAATTTGTAACAATATCGTTTATTGTTATGGTTAGAAAAGTCCCCCACTGCAATCTGTTCCTTTCCCTCCTTAGGTAACAATATCGTTTATTGTTTTGGTTAGAAAACCCGCCTTCCTTTTATACATATAATCCTAACATTTTTTATTAACTGTTGTAAATCTTCGGAGACTGATAGTTTAACCTACTGAATTGGTCAGCATTATATACCGATGATTGATTCTCTAATATACCTTCTTAATCTCATAGAGAATTCGTGAAGGAAGACTGATTATTCATCAATCTAGATATTAGTTTCCATTAGATTCAAGGCGGACAAAATCTGTACGAAAGGACAATATCTGGTAGCAGATTTGGTCCTTGGGGGTCAAAATGTTATGCAATTATGTTGGATTTTGCACCCCCCCCCCCCCCCCCCCCGGTCAAAATATGCGGGGGTGGCGGGACATTTTCGCCTGTCACAAAAGAATTGTAGACCCTTGTTTAGCTTATGGGTTGGGCGCGGATCTCCCGTAATAAATTAAATCCAACAACGGAATTGTCAAAAACGTAATTCTCATCCGCGGGTCGACGACAAGGTAATTTATTCGTCATAAATTCACCGAAAATACTTCCAATAGATGGATATTACGTAGTTAAAACGATGACCGTTGGGGACCATCGTAACTACAATACATAGATAATTGGTTCCATGATAAATAATTGGCGCTAACTAATGTAGCGAGGTATTGTTAAACAACCTCTGTTACGATTTTCTACAGTGACGAGGCCGCAAACCTTTCATTGTAAAGTTCCAGTATTCCCCGAATCAAACTCGCAGAGTTACCCATCGATGTTGGTAGGGATAGAGGCCCAAATGTTCTTAGTAGCAACCGGTGCATCTGTTACATCTATTGTATTTGGATCTAATTTAGGTACCCAATTATATTCCTACGTTCACTTCTAAAGGCGCTCCACTCCCCTAAGCACTGTAGCTGCTGCATTCGGTATTACAGTCAGCCAAACCCAGAATGTATTAAAGTGTTGAAGTTTGTGTCATTAAATTGAATTATATTGGTAATATTTAGACTGTCACATTTATACTTCAGTTAGTCCGAATTGTATTAAATATGTCTTCAAATACTTTGAGCGACGCTGCTTGGGATTTACTGGATCGTATCATGGCAGATGAAAGTGATTCTCAGTCCGGTGAGGAGGAACAAGAGAAATGCGTCACTCCACCAACTGTTAATAACGAAATCAGCAACACAAACAGCGGTATAAACGTTATCAGTTTTGAATCAGAAACGGGAGCTATTTTCGGTACTTCCGAAGATAAATCTCGAAAGATCAAACAAGAGTTCTGTACGGATGAACAATATTCTAATAAACAAATCGGTAACACAAACAGCGGTATAAACGTTATCAGTTTTAAATCGGAATCTATTTGCGGTACTTCCGAAGGTAAATCTCGAAAGATCAAACAAGATTTCTGTACAGATGAACAATATTCTAATAATCAAATCGGCAACACAAACAGCGGTATAAACGTTATCAGATTTAAATCAGAAGCGGGAGCTATTTGTGGTACTTCCGAAGATAAATTTCGAGTTGTAAGACAAGATTTCTGTATTGGGAATCCATCTCCTTGTGAAGTTATTGCTAAATCCGTTCTCAAGTGTAAGCGAATTAATCGCAAAGTAAATTTAAAGAATCGTAAACAATCATTGCATAAAGGTATCAAGTATAATTGTGGGTCATGTGACAAACCATTTAGAAATAAATGGATTATGAAGAGACACGTGGAATCAATTCACAAATGTATCAAGTATAAATGCGTTTATTGCAATAAATTGTTCACACAGAAAGGAAATCTAAAGAAACACATGGAATCAGTACATAAAGGTATCAAGTATAATTGCGGCTCTTGTGACAAACAATTTAGTGACAAAGCATATCTGAATAAACACATGGAATCAGTACATAAAGGCATCAAGTATAATTGTGGTTCTTGTGACAAACAATTTAGTGACAAACAGAATCTTAAGAAACACATGGAATCAGTACATAAAGGTATCAAGTATAATTGCGGTTCTTGTGACAAACAATTTAGTGACAAAGCATATCTGAATAAACACATGGAATCAGTACATAAAGGCATCAAGTATAATTGTGGTTCTTGTGACAAACAATTTAGTGACAAACAGAATCTTAAGAAACACATGGAATCTGTACATAAAAGTATCAAGTATAATTGTGGTTCTTGTGACAAACAATTTAGTGGCAAACAGAATCTTAAGAAACACATGGAATCAGTACATAAAGGTATCAAGTATAATTGTGGTTCTTGTGACAAACAATTTAGTGACAAAGGAGTTCTAAAGAAACACATAAAATCAGTACATAAAGGTATCAAGTATAATTGTGGTTCTTGTGACAAACAATTTAGTGACAAAGGAAATCTGAAGAAACACATAGAATCAGTACATAAAGGTATCAAGTATAATTGTGGTTCTTGTGACAAACAATTTTGTGACAAAGGAGTTCTAAAGAAACACATAGAATCAGTACATAAAGGTATCAAGTATAATTGCGGTTCTTGTGACAAACAATTTAGTGTCAAAGGGAATCTGAAGAAACACATGGAATCAGTACATAAAGGTATCAAGTATAACTGCGGTTCTTGTGACAAACAATTTTGTGACAAAGGAGTTCTAAAGAAACACATAGAATCAGTACATAAAGGTATCAAGTATAATTGCGGTTCTTGTGACAAACAATTCAGTGACAAAGGAAATCTGAAGAAACACATAGAATCAGTACATAAAGGTATCAAGTATAATTGTGGTTCTTGTGACAAACAATTTTGTGACAAAGGAGTTCTAAAGAAACACATAGAATCAGTACATAAAGGTATCAAGTATAATTGCGGTTCTTGTGACAAACAATTTAGTGTCAAAGGGAATCTGAAGAAACACATAGAATCAGTACATAAAGGTATCAAGTATAATTGTGGTTCTTGTGACAAACAATTTTGTGACAAAGGAGTTCTAAAGAAACACATAGAATCAGTACATAAAGGTATCAAGTATAATTGCGGTTCTTGTGACAAACAATTTAGTGTCAAAGGGAATCTGAAGAAACACATAGAATCAGTACATATAGGTATCAAGCATAATTGTGGTTCTTGTGACAAACAATTTATTCAAAAAGGAAATCTAAGAACCCACATGGAATCAGTACATAAAGGTATCATGTATAAATGCGTTTATTGTGACAAACAATTTAGTCAAAAAGGGAATCTAAAGACACACAAACACTCAGTTCACAAAGATACCAATTAAGGCTCCTGGTGGTGGAATCTTTAAATTACCGACTTCAATCCCGTTTTATCAACAGAAATAAACTGCGGTACCTCGTCTGTCGGTCTGTTCATCCCTTTACTTACAAACTATATATGCGTGCACTTTGTTATCTTAAACTGAAAGTATATTATATGATTATTTTCACCATGGGTGGTGAAATAGTTATTAACCAATCAGACCCCACAGCCAGATATTTTTCAAAGTCAATTTTCTCGGAATAACATTTTTCATTTTCAAATTAATAATCATCCGCTATTTTTCCACCAAATTTCTTTAATTTGTCTCATTGGAAGTGGTTTCAACAGTTCTTTAAACGTTATCTTATGAAATTTTGATAAATATTTGTATTTTTGTGTAATTTACCTATTTTAAATAAAAAGCTAATAAATTAATCAAAATTAAAATGGCAATAACTTTTATAGATTTGATGGCGCTGAGTATAAAAAATGTTTCCTTGAAATTTGGATTAAGATTGAGGGAGTAGTAATGTTTTTAGTGAAATCTTTATTCTGCTGTCTGCCGCTAACGGGAGGCGATTAATTTTATAATCTTTGTATAGAGACTATTTGGCTTTCCATGTACAGTAGTGAATGACTATGATGAAATCATTATATTATTAACCTTTAACCCAAATTGACAGCCATAAAAAAGTTCACGGGGGTAATACAAAACAATGGTAATTTGAAATGTGCCCCCTGGGAACGAAAAAAATAAGTAGTGCAAATTAGACATCTCAAACTTGTATTTTTCGGAAGTGGGTGCAAAATGAGGTTCTAGCACCAAATTTTGAAAACCATCAAATATATCAATTGATTGTGTCACCTTGTTTCTTGCGTTATACGGGTTTGTGATGGTTCTGAATTCAATGGAATCAGTAAAAATTTCATAAGAGTTTTCAAACTTGTATTTTTCGCCGGTGGGTGAAAATTGTTGTGCCAGCACCAAATTTTTTAATATAAGCAAATTGATCAGTTCATAGTATCATCTTGTTTCTTGCGTTATACGGGTTTATGAGGGTCCTGAAGTTGATGGAATTCCATATTTGGAGTCACCATGAAATTCTGCATTAGATAGGATATGTTTCAAAATTTCGACTTTTTGGTCAGAAAATGCGCTACCCCCCCCCCCCCCCCCCCTTAATCAGCATTGATAGGCAGACTGTTGGTAGGAGTTCATTCATTCCCTATCCATCCGGTAGGTGGAGATGTGTGTGTTTAGGTATGCGGTCAAAGACATCAATATTATTAAAATTAATACTACAGTAATATTCACTACAACCTGAGGTGTGTGTTTATCAGTTTAGTAAATGATGAATGAAATAAATTATTGTTTTACAAAAGTGATTATTTGTGTAAGCTTACTTATTTGCTGTATTATTATTTAATCTAAATTGTTAGCTTATTCAATTCCGCTAACCACCCCATAAAGTGAGCCTTAAGCAATATTGGGGAACACGAGGGTGACTATCAATCAACCTCGTGTCACCCCAACAAAGTGGGACGGAGAAACCCCAGAGAACACACACACAATAGGGGTTACACCCCTGAGAGAGAGGGAATAACAGCACCGAGGGGAAACACTCCAAGGGAGGTGAAAGGGCGACAATTAGTTTATCAGCCAATGGGGGGCAAGCATCGACTGAGTGAGCAATATGGCCAACGGTGCAATATATATATTACCGGTAACCGTGTCATTTATTCAGTTTACCCAGTACAGTCACGGCAGTACGGTGACAGTTAAGACCATCACCACCGTCACCTATATTACCGGTTATCTCAGTGCAGTTATCTCATGTCTATATGCTATCACATATTTATCTAGCCTATATTATTAAGAACGTTGGAACAACGAACTATTACCAGTCTTTGTGTCATTTTACTCAGTTATCTCAGTGCAGTTTAGGGCAGGACGGTGACTTTGTTACCGTCGTCGCCACCATCATCCATCAGTACTGCTGTATACTTAGGCCTATTACTATCATCAATTGTGCCAACTCAGTTATCTCATTATCTCATATATCATATACATACTGACATATACTATCAATAACATCGGAAGAACTACAATAACTCCTTTTACACACGGCGGGGACGCGTAAACAAACAACCGGATAAATCGGGATCCCTTGTTCCCGTCACAGTAACAAACACCCAAGTTGCCTGAGACTGTGACTGCTAGCCACCGACAGAGTAAAGATGAGTCAAGGGAGAGAGACGACACCACTGCGGACCCCGGATGACAACCTAACAATCCGCGAGGGCATGGCGAGACGGTATCGACCCACGACGCTAGATCCGTCGACTACGAGCGATCCGGCAATCCAAGAGAAGGGGGGCCGTCTACAACGAGAAGGGAGAGACGAGTCGACGTAAGACGGCGGTCGACATACCGATGTTGCCGGCCAGCCACAGGCCGAGGGCGATGGACGGCCCACCGGAATGGCGACGGTGGGGCCGCCGGTACGACGCCGGACCCGGAGGGATAGATGAGATGTCAGCGACGAGGACGTCGGGGTCAGAGACCGGCTCCGACAAGCCTACGCCGCGACCCGGGAGCAGTTAAGATAAGCGAAAGGAGGGGCCGAGATAGACCAGGTGAAGTTGAAGAGGCAGCTAGGTGAGTCGAACAGATATTTTGACCATTTAAAGCGTTTTGGGCAGGCAGAACTAGCCAGCGAGAGAGCGAGAGGGGTTGCCAGCGAACTGTTTGAACTATGGGAGTGTAGGGGTATGCAGCCTAGTGTAGTGTACATAGGGCCATACTCAGTCGATGCCCGGGGAGTAAAATTAGTGGGTTGGAGGAGACCGCAGGAGGGTGAATCCGAGGTTAACCCCGAGGATTCGGTCTTGTTGGTCGGAGGAAGTTCCGGGAGGCGGGGGAAAGTTAGTGGGACGGAGGGGCGGCGGGAGTTTGTAGCAACAGATAAGTCTGCTACATCCTCCGCAAAAGAAAGAAGGGTGCGGGAGATAAATCTGGCGTATAAATTGAGAGGTGCGGCGCTAGATCAGAACGAATTAGAGAGACAATTGAGAGAGGAAACCGCATTATTAGAGAGGTTAGGAGAGTTGGCAAGGGAGTATAGAGAGAGAGCCGAGGAGTGTGGAGAGAGAGCTGAGGAGTGTAGAGAGCGGGAGATGAGAGTAGAGAGCGAGCTGGCAAGGCGGTTTGAGATGGTTGCGAGAGGGGCAGAGTTGACCGAGCAGAGTATGCGAGAGAGAGAGATAGAGGGTAGACGCGTGCGGGATGATTTGCATGCCCGGCTAGGGAGGCTTGCGCAATATCAAGCCAAACTGAATCAGCGCCGACTAGAACTGGCGCAGTTGGGACTATCAGAGAGTGAGACCCCACTTACAGGCACCGGGCGAGAGAACCAGAACTGGTGTAGCTGTACGGGCGGGGGGGGGGGGGGGGGGGGGGGGGGTAGTAGAAGTACGTTAGGAAATGTTGGTATTAATAGTACCGTAGTAGATAACCCTAATCCCTTTATTACAGGAAATATTTTACCTGGTAGTAGTAATTTAAATTTAAATACAAATAATCTAAATAATAATTTCAATTCAAACGCGCAAAATAATTCGAATAATAATTTAAATTTAGAAAATAATAATAATTTAAATAATAATCCCGTTTCAAATTCTAATGATTTAATTGATTTTGGGGATTTAATTGATCTAACAGATAATATTGGGAATGGTGCTATTAATATGAACGTGTCGGACGTGCATAACCCCAACGGGGGCCTGGCAGGCCACGCAGTTAGTGCGCAGAGAGTGGCGGGGGCGAGAAACCCCAACGGGGGCCTGGTAGGCCACGTAGTTAGTAGGCAGGAAATGGCGGGGTTGAGCCAACCCAAAGGGTGCGGCCTGGTAGGCCACGTAGTTAGTAGGCAGGAGGTGGCGGGGTTAAGTCAACCCGAGGGGGGCCTGATAGGCCATGCAGTAGTGGAGAGAGAGGCGGGGGTGAATAGACCCAACCGCAGTAGAGACAGTGCGTCGACTAGAGAGGGGTGTAGAAGTGGAGTAAGAGATAGTGAAGTTAGATGTGGCGAGTGGGGGGGGGGGGGGGGGGGGGCTACGGGCGCCCCACCACGGAAGATTAGTGGCGAGAGAGGGGGGGTAGAGAGTGTCCGACAAGAGGGACGCAAAATCGTAGTAAGAGATAGTGAAGTTAGATGCGGCAGGTGGGGGGGAGGGGCTACGGGCGCCCCACCACGAGAGATTAGTGGCGAGAAGGGGGGGGGGGGGGAGGGCAGAGAGTGTCCCACAGGCGTCGGCGGATAATGCGCGGGCCGAATTAGGTAAACCGCAACACCCGGCGATGGAGAATAATAGGGGGATTGCGAGTATCCCCAGCGGCGTGCGGTCGAGCAGAGAGAGACAGGTCGACGTCGTGAGAGGGCGGGCGACGGAACGTCGAGCCCAGTCAGAAGAGAGAAGATTAGTAGAGTTTAACCGAGAGGTCGAAAAAAGAAGAAGCAAAGATAATAGAAGAGTCGTTGCTAGAAGCAACTGGAGAGCGAGGACGGATAGCGAGCCGTCGATAGTAGAGATGGAGTTAGTTGCCGTCGCCCCGGAGAAACGCACCGCACACCAAGAGAGGGGTACATGACGTACCGATACGAAGTCGAGAACAGCAGTGGGGATCGAAGAGAAGCTTCCAGACGGGATATAGCTGCCGATCGAGAGTGTGGTAGTCGCGCGGAGAATCGAGATTCGCGAAGATTACATTCCCCCATCACAATATCAACAATATACCCCAATAGGAGCAAGAACATCGAACCCCTTGGACAAGAACAGGTTGTGCGGACAGTCGCTACCACACGCGGCCATACAGGGGGCTACAAGCCCACAGTTAGCTGGTAGTAGGACCACACCGTGGCAGGGACAGAAAGAAAATAACACCACATATAAACACAATCCCAGTATACCCAGTAGGCCGAGTACAGACAACCAAAACACTAAATCGGTAGATATAAACCTACGCGCGATACGTGAAGGACTATACAGGAAACGCTATAATCCAGGATTCGAATGTCAATTACATCGGGACGGAACCCATAAGACCATGAGTTGTAAGCACTGGCAAGCGTTGCCCAAACAAGATCGTATAGCCTACACAGACACAAATGGACTATGTCATCGATGTGTGGTAGAAGGACACAGATCCGGAGAGTGTAGAACACAGCAGCTAGAGAGTCTGAGACTGGAGGCCAAACAATGGCTATAAGCATGACAGTGGCAAGAAAGAAGAGAAAAGTACAACCTGAGGAAGTAACAGTTAGAGAGTGGGTGGGAGAGAATGGATATCCCAACAAGTGTCGGTATGGAGATGGAGGGGAGCGGACGGCGAGATGTCCGGAGGACAAACCGGAGGAGCGTTCGGTGGAGTGTCAGGAGGACAATAGTCCAGAGGAGTGTCCGGAATAGACGCCGGTCCGGTTGAGAGGCATACCGACAAGGGGGAGGTCGAGTAAGAAGACAAGATGGAAAGGGAGAGGATGTGAGAGGATTAGACCAGGGGCAGAGAGGCCCGTGGGTGGACATAATAAAGGAGTCAGGAAAGTAGGAGGCGTGTTGCATACGCACGAGGGACTGACAGAGTGCGAAGGGGCATTACATGGGCAGACGTTGTGTATACCGAAGAACAAACGGGGATCGTCGAGGCCTTTAAAGCCAGCGCATATACTAAGGGGGCCAGCAGAGGCAGTATCTAAGATTAAGGATGAAAACAGGGGCGGCATTATACCGCCGATCGACAAGTTGAGAGGTAGCATTTTGATGCCAAGAGGCGAGGAAGTTAAGAAGGCGGCGGAGAGACCCGATTTTAGGGTGGCGGAAGAGGGAGAACCAATTCCTGGTCAGTTGGAATTGGTGAAGAAAGTGTGGAGAAGAGTAAGAGGACGTATAAGAGGGCAGTAGGAGAGTGCCTACTGGAAGAAGGGGCACCTTAGAGTTTTAGTCGTCCAATGTTTTGGACTGAGGGGGTGGGAATGAGGGTGAGACGCCCTTCCCACGCAAAAATAATTATTTAATTAAAATAAATAATAAAAATAATTAAATAATAAAATAAATAGAAAGTCAGAAATTAAGTAGTAGTTAGGAAGTTAGTACAGTTAGATTAGAAGTCGGCGGGTAGTAGAGTGGTTGTGGGCACCGAAAGCGCCACGTAGATAGAGGTAGTAGAGTTAGTAGAGCAGAGAGAGGTTGTGGGCACCGGAAGCGCCACATAGATGGAAGTAGTGGTAGAGTGGTTGTGGGCACCGCAAGCGCCACGTAGTTAGAGTTAGTAGTAGAGAGGTTGTGGGCACTGGAAGCGCCATGATACAGGGGATGCGTTGAACTAAGTGGGGCACGCGCGTGATGACGTGTTTGATGTAAGAGCAGGGTATGTTAATTAGGGTGGGTGCCGGCCACAAGAGGTGCCGGGCACAAGAAATTAGTAGTAGAGTTAGTTGAGTTAGTAAGAGTTAGTAGTAGAGTTAGTTGAGTTAGTAAGATTTAGTAGTAGAATTAGTTGAGTTAGTAGAGAGTTAGTAGAGTTAGTAAGAGTTAGTAGTAGTTCACATAATTAACGTACCCACTCTGCCGGCACTCAGAGCGTCACGTGCAGGCGAGGAGACGTAAAGGGGGTAAGATGTAGATAGAGTAGAATAGTAGAGACGGGCACATAGGGTGCCAGGTAGTAGAGTTAGAGAGTTAGAGGTAGTAGAGTAGTAGAGAGGGCACATAGGGTGCCAGGTAGTAGAGTAGTAGAGAGGGCACATAGGATGCCAGGTAGTAGAGTAGTAGAGACGGGCACATGGGTGCCAGATAGTAGAGTGGTTGTGGGAACCGCAAGCGCCACGTAGTTAGAAGAGTGGGTAGAGTTAAAGAGTTCTAGTTAAAGGGCTAGAGAGTTGGTAGACTTAGAGGAGTCAAGTAGAGTTAGTAGAGTTAGAGATAGTAGCAAGATAGAGGTAGTAGCAGAGGGGTTGTGGGCACCCTAAGCGCCACGTAGATAGAAGAGTTGGTAAGAGTTAGAGAGAGTTAGTAGAAGTAGAGAGTTAGTAGGAGTTAGTTAGACTTAGTAGCCCAAAAGGAATCAGCTAAGAGGCATATCCCCCAGAAACCCAAACGAAAACAATATGTGCCATGGCAAAACTATGAGGTTACTTGTAAGAGAGAAGATCTTAAGATAACCTACAAAGTTAAAACCGAACAACCAACAACCGAAAACATTAACAAGGTTGAGAAAGCTAAGGACGATCTTAAATTGGCCTACAACATCAGCCAGGAAAAGTATATACAGGATAAAACTGAAGCAATTTCAACTGCTCACATACAGCAACAATCAAGACTTACCTGGCAAACTGTAAATGAGGTATCTGGTCGGAAAAGTTGTGCAAAGGGGCGCCTATAAGCCGATAGTCCTGAAGAACGTGTTGGGAAGTGGAAAAATCACTTCAGCAACTTGCTTGGGAAGCCACCAAACATCGAGGTCAGCCCTACAAAGAAAATACATGACAAGACACTACCTATAGAAACAGGGGACTTCACACCTGCCGAACTCCAAAGAAGCATTAAAAACATGTCCAATAATAAAGCGAGTGGATTAGATGAAATCCCAGCAGAGGTATGGAAAACCGGAGTGCTAAACAGACCATTATTGAATGTTTGCAACCGGATGTTAAAAGGGGAAAAGCCACCACCAATTTGGACTAAAGGTCAACTAAAGCCTCTCCCCAAGAAAGGAGACCTCGGCATACCAACGAACTATCGTGGGATCTGTCTGCTTGTGGTAGCTGCCAAAATATACAATAAAATGATTCTATATAGGATTAGGCCTCACATAGAGAAACTACTGCGTAAGATCCAAAACGGATTTCGACCAAGTAGATCAACAATAGCTCAGATACTTGCACTACGGAGACTGATTGAAGGAATTAAGTCAAAGAATCTCCCCGCTGTCATGACTTTTGTGGACTTCAAGAAGGCATTCGACTCCATTCATAGAGGTAAAATGCTTGAAATCCTAAGAGCTTATGGAATACCAGAAGTAATTGTTGCTGGCATTGGATTGTTATATTGTGACACAGAAGCGCAGGTACTCTCACCGGATGGTGAAACTGAGTTTTTCTCAATCCTGGCTGGCGTACTGCAAGGTGACACATTAGCACCATTACTATTTGTAATTGTGCTGGATTACGCAATGAGGACGGCCACAAAGGGTGAAGACCTGGGATTCACACTTCAAGAACGCAGAAATAGTAGATATCCGGCAATTACAGTCACAGACACCGACTTTGCGGATGACATCGCCCTGCTCTCTAATACCCTATCAGATGCACAGCTTCTAGTAAATAAAGTGGAGAGGGCTGCTAAGGAGGTTGGATTGCATATAAATTCTACAAAGACTGAATTCATGACCTTTAATGTTGATGGAAACTTGACAACCATTGATAATAATCAACTAAGGAAGGTCGATGACTTCCAGTACCTTGGATCATGGATAGAGAGTAGAAAAAGGACATAGAAGAGAGGAAAGCAAAGGCTTGGGTAGCTCTATCAAAAATGGATACCATCTGGAAATCGGATCTCTCCAGGCACCTGAAGACTAAGTTCTTTCGAGCCACAGTGGAAAGTGTATTTTTATATGGGAGTGAGACCTGGACACTGACTAAATCACTTGAACAACGAATTGATGGTTGCTACACAAGACTACTAACGGCAGCCCTAAACATCAGCTGGAGACAACACATGACAAACGCCGAGCTTTATGGTACAATACCACCTGTATCAACCACCCTCCGTGAACGCAGATTAAGATTCAGTGGGCACTGCTGGCGAAGTAAAGACGAGGTCATACCAGATCTACTTTTCTGGCAACCAACTCATGGAAAGCGTAGTCGTGGACGACCTGCCATAACATATATAGATCAACTTGAAAGGGATACTGAACTTAGGAGAAACGAAATTGCGACAACTATGGAGAATCGGGAAGCCTGGAAGGATCTCATTTCCACTGTCCGAGTTCGATCGACCTAGTAGTAGTAGTAGTAGACTTAGTAGAGCTAGTTAGAGTCGGAGAGTTAGTAGAGAGTAGGAGAGTTAGATAGTTAGCAAGTAAGTAGTAGGTAGATAGTATGATAGCACAGGGGTAGCATTAGAGATTAGGGCCTTAGGGAGTGGCAGAGAGTAGAGAGGAGATAGTGAGAAGAGCTGTTGGCGAGAGAGAAGTTAGAGTGCGATTCAGGTGTGGGGAGAGAGTTAGAGTGGGGAGAGAGTAAGAGCGGAGTTAGAGTGAGAGATTAGAGTTATAGTGGAGAGCTTTTAAAATTGTGTGAGAGTCCACAATTGGCTCGACACGAGACGTCAGATGGGTAGCGTTATCATACCCATAGGGAGCGGCCTGGAAAGCCGACTCCAAGAAAATAACTCCACCCCACACCCGATAGTAGATCGAGTTTCCAGCGGAATTGTAGCGCACTTAGTGGTTGATGCTATCTTCTCACCGGGAAGATAGCATGGGGGGGAGTGTGAGCGTATTCAATTCCGCCTCACTAACCCCATAAAGTTGGCGTTAAGCAATATTGGAACTACAAGGTTGATTACCAATCAACCTTGTATCACTCCAATAAGCGGATATGGCCATATATGTGAGCAATATGGTCAACGGTGCAATATATATATTACCGGTAACCGTGTCATTCATTCAGTTTACCCAGTACAGTCATGGCAGTACGGTGACAGTTAAGACCGTCACCGCCGTCACCTATATTACCGGTTATCTCAGTGCAGTTATCTCATGTCTATATGCTATCACATATTTATCTAGCCTATATTATTAAGAACGTTGGAACAACAAACTATCACCAGTCTTTGTGTCATTTCACTCAGTTATCTCAGTGCAGTTTAGGGCAGGACGGTGACTTTGTTACCGTCGTCGCCACCATCATCCATCAGTTGCTGTATACTTAGGCCTATTACCATCATCAATTGTGCTAACTCAGTTATCTCATTATTTCATATATCATATACATACTGACATATACTATCAATAACATCGGAAGAACTACAATAACTCCTTTTACACACGGCGGGGACGCGTAAACAAACAACCGGATAAATCGGGATCCCTTGATCCCGTCACATAAATGTACATAATAGTTTTAATAAATTATTTTACAAAATGTTTCCAATTCTTAGTTAGGCTTGCTGCTTACGGGATCGTGTTAATTAGGCCGAGTGAAAATTTCATGTCCGTCTGTCTGTCGGTCCGTCCGCCGGTCCGTGCGTAATAAATAATTCATTCGTAAATAACTTTTGATGATTTTAACCATTTTCAACCAAATTTTGTATAGGCATACTAGAGAAAAAGTTCCAATATTTTGAGACGGAGTAAAACCCCTATTAAAAATAGGGCAATTTTTTTTGTTAAAAATAGGGAAATTGGGAATTGTGGCAGATAAACCTCATTCTT
>JAUCBJ010002275.1:0-19347 GCA_032718475.1 Nemertoderma westbladi | reverse complement strand
GCGACTTATTCTTTAGCTGGGGGTTTACCTTACAGTGTTCACTGCCCCTACTGCCTAATCGTACTTAATCGGACAGATGATCTACACACGCGGCAATCCGTTCAGACTTAATAACAGCCAGACAACTATCCAGCCTACAAGTTATCCAAATAAAATTATACGCTACCTGTACAGACTTACACAAACAAAGTACAGACCAAACGATGGCAGACTACTCTCAAGCCTAAATAAACCACAGTACATGCAGACTCCAAAATGATTAGAGAGTATGCGTTCTAACCCAGTAGTACGACTTATTCTTTAATTGGGGTTTACCTTACTGCATTGGCTGCCCAAACTTCCTAACCGTACTTAATCGGACAGGTGCTCTACATATACTGAAATCCGTTCAGACTTAACAGCAATCAGACAACAGCTCAGCCTACAAATTGTCTGTACAATCTGATCAGGCTAACACGCCTTCTGTTCAATACTGGCCTACTAACAAATAAAACTTGACAGAAATAAGTAAAAATCTCAATAAAAAACCAGGGCTGCAGTCCCTGATTAATTATTAAGGCCTACTGGTATATATAATCAAATCGAATAATACTGCTGTACTTATACGGAAGTAGGTACCGGTCCGGATGATCAGGCAGTCAGGCCTACTGGTTACCGGTCGACCGATACTTTCGACTTTATTGCTTACTGCAATAAAGAAGCTATATCCTTTAATGTTCGCGCTTTCAGACCTTTGGCAGTTTAACCCACCAAATTAGAATGTCTTCTAGATAATAAATCTGCTTTTTAGTCTATGACAAGTATTTGATTCACTACACTAGTCGAAACCAATCCGTGCGCGACCATTCACCCGCTGGAAATTCCCGGGAGATTGGGTTCGACGGTTTAATTTTTATTGCTATGTAAGCCTAATGTATTATTCGACTGACAGTATTATATAATCTCTGACAATATTATTCACCTTCGGTAATATTAACAGTTCCTTTAGGACGTGGCGCTTTATCTACATAAACAGAGTTATGACTTAAACTACTCGCAACGATATGGCTTAATTATAATCCACATATATGGCGCATTCTTTAGGAATTGCTTCTTTAACAGACTCACTCATACACTATGCTGCACAATACTGCACACTAATCTGCCAATCTTCACTGATTTTAGTCACATATAAAAGGAACACAGGCTGACTCATGTAGGGTCTATCAAATAACATTAGATTCACTTCAAACCACTTTAACATAAGTCACAATCGTTTATCTGTAACCCTTCTCTCTTACCTTCGGTATATCAAGAACATTGGGTTTCGGGGTTGTTTATCGTTATTCCAAATATAATAATTCATCAACCATATTATGAAGAACTGACAGCAAATAGCAGTATAAAACAACAAATCAGCACCGGTATGTCAGTGCACATAGGCATGCAGTTCCGTCAGTCCGTTTGCATGATCATCAGTCAGTCCGTTAAAGGATATATGCCCTTTATAATTAAACCTACTAGTGTACGACTAAAAAGCAGTACAGCACAAAAAACTTCTAAGCCGTTCTTTCTTTGGCTCAAGACTGAATGTAAGCACTGCACCTAGGCATTGCGTCATTTCTCGGAAATTCTCTGTACAAGGAGCCACAAAAACGCTCTCATTGGCTGACTGAGCTGAGAGACGCCGTAGAACAAAGGAAATCAACACGTATGAATGTCAGCTGTTAACCGTAGTCATAGTAACTACTGTTCAAGAGTAGCTATCACCCTTTTGCGTCACGAATTGCCATAGAATCATAAAATATGCCTTTCACAGTACACATACGGAGGAAATAGGTCTTAGATCCTCTAAAAACACAGATACAGCAATAATACGGTCTCTTACACTTATTAAATCAACTACAGAGTATTTTAATGTAAAAGATAATAAAAATAACGGGGCAATTCAGCAAAGGCTTTTACACAGGCCATATACCCCTGCAGCCAAGTATATGGGTCCTTAATCCAGGACCAAGGGCGTCCTTATCCCAGAACGAATGGGGTCCTAGTTACAGGACCAGATTTGCCCTAGTAAGAGGGTCTATGCAGCTACAGGTGGCACCTCCTTTATGCTGCATGGAGGTGGCAAGTTTTCTTGATCAATGACCTAGAATACCTGACCTGACCTATATACGTTTTACCCTATATACGAGATAGGGTAAATCCCTAACTGAATAATTACCTAAATGTTTTGGTAAAACACCCTATCTCGATTTTCTGCGCCATCTAGTGCCCAAAGTACTTATCGGCACATGCCATAAAAATTGTGCGCATTTTTTACTACATAGGGGACCATTACGGAGTTATATTAACATTGTTCCTAGCGTGGACAATCGATCAAACTAAATCGCTATTTTCTCAAAATGACATTTTTCGAGATAGGGTATTTAGCCTTAGCACGGCAGTATAGTCCTTATAGTATGTATGTATGTATAATCCTTATAGTATGTATGTATGTATAGTCTTTGTAGTGTGTATGTATGTATAGTCCTTATAGTATGTATGTATGTTTAGTCCTTATAGTGTGTATGTATGTATAGTCCGTATAGTATGTATGTATGTATAGTCCGTATAGTATGTATGTATGTATAGTCCTTATAGTATGTATGTATGTATGTATAGTCCGTATAGTATGTATGTATGTATGTATGTATAGTCCGTATAGTATGTATGTATGTATAGTCGTTATAGTATAGTCTGTATGTATTTATAGTCCTTATAGTCTGTATGTATGTATAGTCCTTATAGTATGTATGTATGTATAGTCCGTATAGTATGTATGTATGTGAGTCCTTACAGTCTGTATGTATGTATAGTCCTTATAGTATGTATGTATGTATAGTCCTTATAGTATGTATGTATGTATAGTCCTTATAGTATGTATGTATGTATAGTCCTTATAGTATGTATGTATGTATAGTCCTTATAGTATGTATGTATGTATAGTCCTTATAGTATGTATGTATGTATAGTCCTTATAGTATGTATGTATGTATAGTCCTTATAGTATGTATGTATGTATAGTCCTTATAGTATGTATGTATGTATAGTCCTTATAGTATGTATGTATGTATAGTCCTTATAGTCCGTATGTATGTATGTATAGTACTTATAGTATGTATGTATGTATGTATAGTCCTTATAGTCTGTATGTATGTATGTATAGTCCTTATAGTATGTATGTATGTATAGCCCTTATAGTATGTATGTATTTATAGTCCTTATAGTATGTATGTATGTATAGTCCTTATAGTATGTATGTATGTATAGTCCTTATAGTATGTATGTATGTATAGTCCTTATAGTCTGTATTTATGTATGTATAGTCCTTATAGTATGTATGTATGTATGTATAGTCCTTATAGTCTGTATGTATGTATAGTCCTTATAGTATGTATGTATGTATAGTCCTTACAGTCTGTATGTATGTATAGTCCTTATAGTGTGTATGTATGTATAGTCCTTATAGTATGTATGTATGTATAGTCCTTATAGTCTGTGTGTATTCTTGTATTCTTGTATATATATTTAGTGATTTAAAATTCACACGGTAGAACTCGTAGAGCACACCAAATTAAGTACATAAACCTAAAAACTGCAGTATATCAAATAATTAAGTACGGGCCTACAGTTGTAAAAATTACGCAAATAAGGCACAAAATGCACATAACTAATAATGAGAAAAAAAAACATTATAGTAAAAATATACATTGTATACAAATTGTGCAAAAACTGGCTAATTCTTCTGTTTAGATGGACAATGTAATGAAAGACATGTAGTCCATTTAATTTATTTGAATACTTGTACCTTAGTTAGGGAGTTTGACTGGATAGGTCTCGAGTCAGTGTATCCAGGCGAGCCGGGACAATCTGGGACGGTGAAAAGATATGCATCAAGATGCTTTTTAAAAGTCTCCAGTGCGCAGCCTGTCAAGTCTCTTATATGTTTTGGGATGGTGTTAAATAATTTAGGTCCAATAACACAAAAACTGTTGTCTATAAGAGAGGAGACGCGACATGTAGCCTTACTTGCAAGGGAAGGTATGGTACAAAGTCGACCTCTGCGGATGTTTTTTGTAGATTTAATTTTATAGGTTAGATCTGAAATATTTGGAACTCTATTTTCGATAATTTTCCATGTATATATTATTATATACCTTTCTCTCCTCCGCTCGAGCGAATATAACCGTAACATTTTCAAGCGTTCCCAATAATTTATGTCCTTCATTCCAAATATGCGGCGGGTGTAGGCCCGTTGTACATTTTCAATTTTTTGGATATCAGCTACAGTAGCTGGGTTCCACAACTGGCAGCAATATTCGAGTCTTGGACGGACGAGAGAATTAAAAAGCGTAACCATGGGGATTACATTACGGGTTGTAAATGTCCTTAGTATCCAGCCACATAACTGAGATCCGGTTTTACAAATGTTTGTGATATGTAATGAAAAACGCCCATTATCACTCATGGTCACACCTAGATCTTTAGTTGCATGATCTGAAGTTATTATCAAATGGTCGCCAGTAGAATTTATATAAGTGTAGCTATTGTGTGGATGAGATTTGGGTTTGTTGCTGTAGTGCAGATGCTCAAATTTGTCACCATGCAGATGCATATTGTTATTTACAGCCCAATCATATATTGTATTCAAATCTCTTTGTAGATTATTGTCATCATTGTTAAGAGATGGAGCAGTTACTCTTGTGTCGTCAGCAAATGATGATAATTTATTGTTTGTGTTAGTGTTAATGTCCCCAACCATAATAAGGAACAGTAGGGGTCCAAGTACCGTTCCTTGTGGAACCCCGCTAAGGATGGGTTGGGGATGGGAACTGGCACCGTTTATTACAACTTTCTGGGACCGATTTGTTAGGAAGTTTGCGAGCCACACTCCCAAACTACCGCTGATACCAAGTTTTTTAATTTTGTGAAGTAAGACGCCGTGGTCTACCTTGTCAAATGCCTTGGCAAAGTCAAGGTAGATCACATCGGCTCCTTCAGCCGTTGCCAGCAAGTCTAGAATGTATGTGTAATGGTCTAGTAGTTGGGAAAGACAAGAACGCCCAGCCCGGAAGCCATGCTGAGTCACATTAAGGAGGTTATTTATCTCCAGATATTCTACTAGTCTCCACCTTACTAAACGTTCAAGGGTCTTTGAGAGGATGGATGTAAGACTTACTGGTCGATAATTAATTGGCTCCAGTCGGGATCCTTTCTTAAATATTGGGGTAATATGTCCAAATTTAAAAGTAGATGGAAATATACCAGATGATAATGATTCCTGATAGATTATAGAGAGGGGATGGGCCAACTCATTCTTACATGATTTGAGTAGAAGAGCTGGAATACCATCAGGACCTGCCGATGAGGCTGCACATTGCTTATCAATAGCCATGATAATAAGTTCTAATGTAATCGGGACATCAGTTAGTTTGGTATCTTGATCGACTTTAAAGAACTCTGAGGGTGAGTAGACCCTAAGAGCTGCAATTGGATTGGAAAAAACTGATTGGTATTGTTCGTGTAAAGTTTCACAAACATCAACGGGATTAGAAACTATTTTGCCGTTAATAACAAAAGGACCAACATTTACCTTATCCTTACGTTTCGTGTTAGCAAAGGAAAAAAAGAATTTCGGATTTACTTTGATCTTATTAACGGCATTAATTTCGTTCCTTTTTGATTCATGCTGGTGAGATAGATATAACTCTGAATCGAGTTTAGTCAAATCGGAATTTAATTTGGCTATTTTCACTTTTGACGTTGAATTTATTATTCTTTTCAACAACTTTGTTCGTTTTTTAAATAATGACCGTCTGTCTAAGGGAATTTTTGCTTTTGAATTTGGTTTTCTCGGTGGGACGTTACTTTCACAAATAGATTCTAAATTTTGTAACAAAATTTCAACTTTTTGGTCCAACGTTTTATCTCGAAATAATTCTGACCAATCTGTTTCTTTAATTTCTGATTTCATGGATACCCAATCAGTTTTTTCAGAAATAAAGTTCAGGTTCTTAAAACCTTGCACCGGTACGTTATTGCGTTCTATATTTTGTTTTGTGTTTGCTTCTATTTTACTCGTGAAAATTTGTACAACATTGTGGTCTGAATAATTGGTACCATACACATTTACTTTGTCTATGTAGTCTAAATCGTTGGTAATAAGTAGATCGATGGTACTGTTCAAGCGGGTTGGTTTGTCAACGACCTGGGTCATAAACCAGCGTGACATTAATCCAAGCAATGCATTGCCCTGATAATTTATAGAGGCTATTGGAGAGTGAGATGAAAAAGTGTCCCTGTCCCAAGAAATGTTGGGAAAATTAAAGTCCCCAGAGATTAGGAGTCTACTATTATTGAAATTTTCGCATTCAATAATATTTTCAACCCTATTTAAACACTCCTTAAATAATTTTATTTCACAGGAAGGAGGCCGATAATACTACAAATACTAAGGTATCACTACACTGAAAATGAACAGCCAAGAATTCACAAACAGTATTTGAGTATTTTTTGATTATTGTGAAAACAATATTATCATTTATATATATACCGGCACCTCCTTTGGCTCTAGAATCCCTGTCAGCCCTAACTAAGGTATAGCCTGGTACTTTTAATTCAGCATCCAAAAACTTACTATTTAAATGGGTTTCGGTTAGGGCAATAAATTGGGGAGAAGAACTAGCCAAGTCTTGAATATGTGGTACTTTAGATGGCTGGCCTTGAAAATGTAGCCCTTGGATATTTAGTACAATAAAATGATGATTAATATTATTTTGATAAAAATTCGTGTAGCTAGAAAAATTGCCATCACTGAGCCCTTTTTGGTTACTACTATTAGTAGTAGTATGAGTATTACTACTACTAATATTAGTGTTTGTAGAACCGGTAGTAAGATTAGTATTACTTGGAGCACAATTGAAATTATTCGTGTAGCCCTGGCTCTTAATATTATGTTAATTGGTAAAATTTGCATTTATATTTTCCTTAGGGGAAGAACCAACAGCGTTTTGCATTTTGGCTTCATTATTATTCAATTCAAAGTTATTAATATGAGTGCGAAAATTATTATTGGCACTCATTCCTCTATGAAAAATGGTATCCTCAAAATTATTTACATAACTGTAAGAGCCATGGTTCACACCATAATTTGGGTTGGGTTGGATACCGGTACTATATGAACCTGGCCCGACTGGGCAAAACCTTGCATTTGTTGTGTGTTGTGGACACTCGGTTGCTGAGTATAGTATTGTGTTTGGGTTTGAGGTGGGGATGCAGCTGCCTGGGGCTGTAGCTGCACCAACTGCTGAAGTTTGTGAGAGAACTGGCGCTGCATACCCAATATTTGATCCTGCATCTGAGACATTTGCATAGTAAACGAGTTCTGCATTTCCGCCATGGCGTTCTCTAAAAAAGAACTCTGATCCGTGGTCTGCAAAGTCTGAGCTTCACCATAGCGATGGCATTCCACGTTACGCTGCTGGATTTGACCATTGGTGTTTGGTTGGTCGATTTCTCTATGAGGAGGGAGGTTCGACTTGGTGTAGCTCCGGGAGACTATGTTATTCCCTTGTAGCCCAACACTTTGTTCCCTGATATTATATCTGTCTTCCACGCGATTTTCCTGCAGCCTCTTGACACGTTGAGTGCCATGGATATGGTAGAAGTTACATTTGCCATTAAGGCATTGTTTTTCGTTGACAGAATTGCGGCACAGTGTGGGATGAAAGTACCTACAGGACGTCCCCTTAGTGCAGCCACCTTGGCTTGATTTTCCTTTGTTTAAGAATTTAAGACAAAGTTTTGGATGTCGATATGAACAGCCTCGTCCCGATCGGCCAAACTGGCAGTTCCCATTGCGAAAGAACCGACAGACAGCTCTATTTTCATTGCTGCTGTTTGTAGAATGAGGTTCCGATTTATTGTGGTTGTGTGATACCGGTGACGTCTCTCTACCAACAGTACTGTTGGGATTTACCCATTCATCCTCTGTTTCATAATGTACAGAACCTAAATCGACAACATCATCATCTTCACCGTCCAGTATATCAAAGCGGTTTTGTAGTCGACTAACTTGAGTTTGGTTGGTCGAATCCATATGTCTCTACCAGTAGTGGTGTTTGTAATGGTGAGAATGCAGTTATCACTCTCGAACTGACTTGGCCCATTGACAGTTGGACTTCTCGTTTGCAGTTCCTTAACCCTCATTTGTTCCGACAACGGTACCGGTACTCCTTCAGTCGTAGCCACTGCACCTAGAATTTGACGCTTACGAATACCGGCAATGGATTTGCCTTCTTTATCGCGAATAATTGCTTTGCCAGCTATGGCCCGTTGTTGGCAATAGAGGCATACCCAGACAAATCCGCGGGCCGATGTTAGTGCTTTATATTCTTCTGTTTGTGTTGGATCAGTGACACAACCACTGTGAACACCTCGTTGACAAATAAAACATTGAATAGCGGTTTTCTCTCCAAACTCGCATGAGTAGTCAGCCCCACAGTTCGCGCATTCCTCAGGTAGGAAACGTTCAATTGATTTAACAACCTCGACTACTAATTGCGCCTTATAGAGGTTGTCATTCGCCCTTTCACATCCCATGTAAAGGGCTGTCTTGCGAAGTTGGCTGGTTGGACATTTGTTAAGTTTTTTGGTGATTGCAGTTCCTGTCTCCTCCTGGGACCAGCAGCTTAAACAATTCTTTATTTCAGGGTCATCCGTTGATGAAATAATACTAGCAATAATACTGTGATCGTTTTCATCATTTGCGACATTAATATTATGTGGATGCGTCATTGTAAATAAGATGCTTTTAAGTATTCCAATATTTATATAGGCCTAAGCAGTAGTACGTCAGTAGGCCAGTACAGCTAACAGAAATCAAGTGAGTAGCAAGGCGAAACGAAGTTGGTCGCTAGTATATAAGGGCCATCCCTTTCGGTTTATTGTGCTGCAGATCCAGTAAGCTTCTAATAAGACCTCGGGAATCCTGACCAAAATTACGTAAATAGGATACAAGATTTGGAATCATTGTTGTGGAAGAAAGCTTGCATCTTGCATTTCTGAAAAAAGTTGTGATTTAATATAGACACAGTAACGCAGTTCGACGCTTTCTGAAAAAATACGCATAAGAAAACACACTGTGAATATGATTAATTTGGTGTGTTAATGTGGCAAGGTCTATGACTAGGTCTATCGAGTATAGTTTCTAAACAAACCATATTTTCACATATAATTTTAATTTATATCGGTACATTACTTGGACATAATATTAAGTATAGGAAGAAATATTATTTCTAAATTTAAGTTAAAAAATGCCGTGAAATAAAATGAAGATTGTCAATATTTTTATACCTTAGCCAAACTGGGTTGGGAACTGGAACTCCATCATGCGACAGCTTAACATGCAATTCTTTATCAATTGTTATGCATTCCTTCACCTTTGTGATATCACCTAGTTCCAATCTAAATGCAGTTAATTTTTCTCCATCACTCCATACTCGTATTTCAAAGTCATTGAAAAATTTATTTTCATTGAAATACCTTTGGATATCATTAAGAGTTTCTATTTTGCATTTTTTTGAAAATAATTCCAATTCATCTGGCTGGAATTCTCTTATAGCTGGACGCTTTCTTGATGGTGGTGTAATGGTTCTGAAGATGTTGGAATACACTCAGGGTGTATTGTTGGGTAAGCCTCTTTCGTGAGCGTCGGTCTTTGTTTATTACTGTCAAAATGAAGGATGCATATTTTTGCTGAAGGACCAGGTGTCCAATCACTACCATATCCCATGAAAACGATCCAGTTTTTATACTGGGCTGAGTCATGCGAAGGGAAACCGAACATAGGCCTATTAAATAACTTTTAACGTAGTGTTTTAAATGGTTCTAGAATATAACACTCATACCAACTAGGTTTTTTTGGGTAAAAATAATGTAATAATTAGTTAATAAACAGAAATGACTTTAAAAAATTTATTCACAACCACTTAATTATTTTTACTAGTTTTTTTTTATTTAATATTATAAAAAATATATAAATAAGAAAATTAAAATTGACAGTTTCCAAATAGGTTTCTATTTTCAAAAATACTAACATTGATGAAAAATACATTTAATACAAGTTTTAATAAACACATAGAATAAAAAAAAATTTGAGAAAAAAAGCATTTTTCCAATTCGCTACTATTTTCAAAAATACTAGCATTCATGAAAAAATCAATTCTCCACAAAAAATATTTTATCCAAAAACACGAGCTAGTCAAAAAATACTAGCTACCAAAAAAATTTAATATACATTTTTTGGTCGCATGATGTTCCAGAAGACAAAGAACACAAGCTAGTACCGTTACAAAAAAGTGGGTGGGTCACCCATAGCAGAAAAGTACCAATAAAAAGAGGTGTTTTAACTAAAAATTAATAGCTATAATTATCTGATAGAAGATATAGTAATTGTTCTAGAACAATAAAAACAATACTGATAATATATTACATAGGCCTATTATAGGCAAACAAAGATAGAAAAAGTGCCAAGATGGAAACTTTACCGGTAATGCCTTAATAAGTATACATGCATCAACACATTTAAGTAGCTACAATTGCTTATGAATTCTGGAATTCAAATATTGTGTACAAGACAACCCATATTATTTACATATAATTAGTAAATGTCTTCTACCTAAAGTTGTAGTAATAGTTTAAATAACGAAAAATGCAAGAATTCCCATTCGATCTAAGAATAGCCTTGTCAAGTCATTTCAAAAAATAATAGTTTATAAATTTGCAGATGAGAATAATATTATTTTGGAACCTCTAACAACGGACGACTATGCCGATAAAGCACTTTTCACCTCAGTAGATTGTATACATTTCAGGCTAGACTTAACAAATTTTATCTATGGATTGATTTTGTAATAGATTTTCCGACATAGGATTGACTAAGTTCCTTTACAACAAGGAAACCTTCGATGAAGCAAGAACGATTATCAACGAAACAATATAGAGAACGATGAAATCCTTGGTGAATGTCAGCTCAACGTACGGACAGACAAGCAATCGTTCTTCTAGAAGTAAAATTAAAAGGTAAAGTTTAATTAATAATATTTCGTTGATACCAGTAGTAGTGACTAAAAGTGCTGAGGAATAATAAATTATAGAAATTGTTGAAAATTATTATAAAGCATAGTTTTGATGGTTACTACGGTAACCAGGTAGTAAAATAATTTTATAAATTTGTTACAATTATACAAACCAATAATTTTTCATGAAGGTATGTCAGTAGCAATAAGAATATTCCAATAAATACATATTTAAACTTGAATACCAGTTGCTATGGCAACCTTAAGTACAAAATATACACCCCCCCCCCCCCCCCACCCGGCGGCGCGCAAGAAATGACGATATATTATTATCTTGATCAGCATATTGAATTTCTTAAAAAGAAAAATTCTAACTTTTTATCTGAAATATAGGTGAAAAGTGTATATTTTAAATCGTCGCTGCTGGTAGCTATGGTAACTAGGTGATGTTAAAACCTACACAGAATATTGGCAACTAACCATACTATACCTGATTCAAGTTTTGACTTAATCGATATAAGTGTTCAGTTGTAAAATGCAAAATAAATGTAGATATTGAAATGACATTACTGGTTGCTATGGTAATTGGCAGCAAAAAAAATTTCCTCAAAAGGTAAAAAATTTACTAATCTATAATTAGTGAAATTTTTGTGACCAGCAGATAAAGTGGAAAAAAGTTATTAAAGTTGAAAGTTACCCCACTAAATTTTTACGCCTGCAGCAGCATTCCGGGTCGTGTTATAGTAGGTCATGATCCCCCCTAAACACCTTGACTAGACTGTGTAGATTGTTGCAATAGGTATTCCCTAATGATACTAACAATGCAACAATAATAACCTAGTATTTTTTTTCTGCATAATTCCTTATGCCAAATACTAAATGCCAACATGAAATTTGTTCACGTGCTGCGCGAAAGGTTTTTTGGGTAGCACTCTAAAATATTGGAAGCTTTTTAACAGTTGGGATGGGTTTATTTGTACCAAATTTCATGAAAATTCATTGAGAAATTACAAAATGGGTAGGTGTAAACAATGGGAAAAGAAAGGGAGATACAGTACATGAAAATAGCGGGAACATTTGAAATATATGTTCTTGAACTTTAAATGCGTTTATCTCGGAAATGTATTTTTCACATTTAAAATACTACTACTCGGCCATTTATTAACCAATTTTCAAAAATTTTTTTGTTTGATTTGTTTTCTTCGGGTTTGGATCAAAAGTTATCAGTTATAATTTTGAATTGTGCCATATTATTTTATTAAAATTAGTTAATATATAAATAATACTGATTAATATTAGTTAATAATATTTAAAAAAAATTTAAGAACTAAACAAAAAATCTCACCGATAAGTACTGTGGAGCCGAGGATGCTGATTCAGATAAACCAAGTTTCGAAAATTTTCACCCAAAATTGTGAGACTATAGGTGTTTTTAGTGAAATTAACAATTTCGCTGGTGGCTGCTAGAGGGCGACGCAAATTTGAGAATATTTTATTTGAACCCAATCTTTGGCTATATGTTAATCCCCCGAAAGGTTTAAAATATATAAAAGTATCCAGAAGCAGAAATTATAGCCATTTGAAAAAAAAGCTCCATAGGGAGGTGTACCCCCCCCCCCCCCCCGTGTATTACTAAATATAATAAAATAGCCTAGCGCTGATGCAAAACAATGCATTTTTTGAACGCCCCCCTCAGCTATTTTTCAACGAAATTCAGGTTGTGCTACATATTTGGAATCCTTGCATGGCCAGTTTTCTAGCTGTACCAAATAACAGCTATAAGGTAGAAGAATAACTGCGGTGAGAACACTTTTTTTAAACGCTTGTAGCTAAAGATTGAAAGCAAAAAGAAAAATTCTGGCTTACCCAGTAAGAGGTCGGGAAATGAAAACAATCCCTGTTTCAAATTTCATGAAATCTCATTAAGATTTGTAGAAAAATTAGGGGGGCCGTTGGGGGGGGGGGGGGGGGGTCACTGAATTACGACACTATATTCCGGGACATACATGGTATACTGTGTGACTTTTTTTAGTTTGGTACCCTTCTTATGCAATACATTCATTGAGTAGAGTAGTCCCATAACGGACCAATTGGAAAGTTTACGTCATTATTGGCGGTTTGTGGTGTAAAAGTAAAAGGAGCATGTTACAAGCAAAGTAATCCAATGCTTAACCGTGCCAGCCTGTTTCGTTAGGCAGCTAGTGCTATTAAGTAAATGACTCAAGTCAAGCAACATGACCTTCCAATAAACTCTGATACTCTAACATTACTGTGTTATGTATGGATAGTCAGTATTCATCAAGTATATCGTCATGCGTGCGCCCATGTGAAGAATACCAGGTTTACCAGGGGCGCTTATTTCTGTCTTATAACCGGCCCATGTGAAGAATACCAGAATTTCTGCTGTTATATTTCACTTTGCAGTTACCCCCATGTGAAGAATATCAGGTTTTCACCAGAAACACTGGTTACAGAAGGGCTGAATCTAACAAATTAGTATATGTACAGGTTATAAGACAGAAATAAGCGCTATAAAGATAAATTTAAAAAAATAAAAAATCTTCATTTATAAAATTCCTATAAAAAGTCGACCGAAAAGTGAAATTCTGGTATTCTTCACATTGGCGTTATAACCTGTACAAACTAATTTGTTTATTGTTTTGGTTAGATTCAGTGGTTAGATTCAGTAACCTGTGTTTTTGGTGAAAACCTGGTATTCTTCACATGGGGGTAACTGCAAAGTGAAATATAACGGCAGAAAGTCTTGTATTCTTCACATGGGCACATTAAATTATTGGTAGTGTATTTAATAATCTGATATCGGTGTTAAAGATAGTTCATTATCTTAAATAATGTACTCTTAATTTATTTTATAAGTATAGAGTTTAAAAGAACACAAGGCTCAAATTCGTTTAGAAATGATTATTACAGTTTATTAATATTTTTCTTCACCAAATTGCTCTTTTTATTGTTGTTATTTAATTACCGCTAATAATGGTTTTCGGATTTGGTTGTCGGTTGTCGGCTGTCGGTTGTCAGTTGTCGGCTGTTGGTTGTTAGTTGTCGGCTGTCGGTTGCTGGCTGTGGGTTTTCGGCTGTTGGTTGTCAGTTGTCGGTTGCTGGCTGTCGGTTTTCGGTCGACGGCTGTCAGTTGTCGGCTGTTGGTTGTCGGCTGTCGGTGGTTGGTTGTCAGCTGTCGGTTGTCAGTTGTTGGTTGTCAGCTGTCGGCTGTCGGTTTTCGGCTGTCGGCGTAACGTTTACACCCTGTTTTTTGTATGTTTTTGCTCTTTTTCTCTTGATGTGTTGTCTTGTCGATTAATGGAGGCTTGTGTACCTTATAGTATAGGTTTTTATATTATCGGTTTAATATCGGAGTGGCTGTTGGTGCTGAGAATATATGCAATATGTGGCAATCCCATTTTAATAACTTATATAACAGTGTTAATGATGATAGTGAATTTGGTTATGTTAATAATAAATTTAACAATAATGCAGGCTGGCATATACCCAGGGTTTCTGTGAATGAAGTATTTGGTGCCCTTAGTCAGCTCTCAGAGGGGAAAGCTTCAGGTCCAGACGGACTCTCCGCCGAGCACTTTATTTTTGGTGCATGCACTAAATTGTTAGAAGTTAGGTACCTCTGCAAACCAATTTGGCTTTAAGCCATAGCTAGGTACGGAGCTATGTATTTATACATTGAAGGAAATCATAAACTATTATTTATCACGGGGTTGACAAGATAAATCATTTTATTTTATTTCGCAAGTTAATAGAGAACGGTATATATAGTTAGGCTTATAGCGTACTGGTATAGATAGGGATCAGCATATGCAAGTAAGCTGGGGCGGTATGATATCTAGTAGGTTTAGGGTTACTAATGGTACCCGCCAGGGTGGCATTAGCTCCCCCATATTTTTTAATGTGTATATTGATGATTTAAGTAGCGCTTTAACGTCTAGCGGGTTGGGTTGCTTAATGGGTACAGCTAGGGTGAATCACATTATCTACGCTGATGATATGTGTATTATATCTAATTCTATTGTTGGGTTGCAACGCCTTGTTGATCTAGCCGAACGGTTCGCTACTGTAAACTCAATAACATTTAATATTAAGAAAACGAAATGTTTATATTTCATTCATAAGTGTAGTGCATATTTTTCACCGGGGCGAATATATTTGTACGGTAAACCTGTTGATATTGTCGATATATTTAATTACTTAGGCATATTGCATAGCACCACCGATGATGATTTTGACATCAAACGGCGAATGCAATTATTATATGCGAGAGCTAATACATTAATTAGGAAGTTTGGTTCGGCCAGCTTATCTGTCAGAGTAGTGCTGTTTCGTGCATTTTGCACCCAGATCTATGGTAATGCACTATATGGGCGGGTCAGCACTACTCTGATAGTATATATAACAAAATTAGAGTGGCATATAATAACTCTATTCGTTTATTTTTCAATATTCCGAGATTTGCTGATAGAGAACCCACCAGTATAAGCTTAACATGTGTACAATTAAATTTACCGATGTTTATTCACATCCGACATCGCTCCATAGCTAGCTTGATATCTAGGGTGTGCAAGCGGATAATTTAATTGTATGTGCGGTATATAGTACATGCCGATTGGCTGGTTAACTAACTAGTATATTATAAATCATGTGCAATTAAATTTATATTAAATCTGTGCTATTACGTGAGAATAACTGTATTTGTAGGTAAACTGTAACTGTAAAATTATGTGTAGTGTATGTAATTATTGTGTTTTTACTATGGACCCGTGTGGCCTGGATTAAATTAAAATAATAATAATAATAATTTTATATTTTTTGTTCTTTATACCAACCTACATATTTCAGCACTAGGCCTATATATTATATATGAAAATACGCCGATTCAGGTAGGCCTACCAGGGTTTAATATTTTGTTTCCTCATACATCGGGGTTTAATATTTAATATTTTGTTTCCTCATATATTTTTCTGGCTTTTGCTTCTTCTGCTTCTTCTTCTGGCTCTGGCTCTGGCCAGCACTCTACCACTTAAATTATATGGAAATATGGCCATGCATTGCTTTTGTTATTAACCTTGCCAGGCATCATCTCTGATTTTTTTTATTTCTTGCCTGGTGCGTTTGCACATTATATATATATTGTAGAGAGAACGTGGCAGAGATTGCCAGTCAACCCACCGCCGCTGTTGGTATTTGTATACTGGAGTTATACAACTGTGTGCACTTCCTTAGTTAGATGTCCATATCCTGCCCCTATCCCTTTTCCCCTGGAGCTATAAATCCCGATTGCTATTTTTGCTTTTCTAAGTTTGTCCCTTGGACCAACAATTTATATGTGCCCTATGCTGTAAACACTTTTATATAATCATAATAAAGGAAGGATAAAGTGATCTTTAGGTGCTGCTGTAATTATATTATATAAATGCCAGATATTTCAACCAAAAATTTTAAACAAATACAATTAAACAGGCCTTCCTCAGTGGCTCTGGTGCCTAATTGGCCTGGATTGAATCGAAGAAGGCCTGTTTAATTGTATTTGTTTACAATTTTTGGTTGAAATATCTGGCATTTATATAATATAATTACAGCGGCACCTAAAGATCACTTTATCCTTCCTTTATTATGCATACGACGGTGCTCAGGGCGAGGAACTACTTCAAACTTTCATATACTCTGTGGCACCACCTGCCTGACACCGAATTGAGGGACCATACTACAATCGAACCTTCCTGTATTTACTGCAATAACTACATTTCCTTTCCAAAATGTTCTATCACATGACTGTGTGATATTTTCGATGTAATAAAAACAACTGATAACCCCTAAGACCCCGATAATAACAAATTAAACACTAACGTAAACGGTGGGACATTTACTGAATTATCTTTTAATAAAGAATTTAAAAATTTAAATAAATTAGCATTTTCAATTTTAAATTGTCATAGTCTATCAAAAACCCTAATTGAATATCGGAATTTCTCCTCACACTTAATAACAATTTTGACGTCCTAACATTTTTGGAAACTTTTCTCCTGGATGATACTGATCTTAACTAAATTAAACTGTATGGGTATCGAACTCCTCTCGTAGATAATCGTAAATATGGCAAGCTCTACAGAGGCGGAACTGCTATTTTTGTCAAAATACATTAGAAGTAGCACAGTGAAATGACATTCATGTTGACGGCCACGAAAGCTCATGGGTTGAAATTAGACGTGCTCACTCCACCACTAAACCTCTACTTGTAGGCGCTATTTACAGCACCGGAGCTATTTCTACTGATAACTTCTTATCTGCACTTGAAACTACTCTCACCTCTATAGCCGAACATAAACTGGACGTAATTATCACTGGAGACATGAACACAGACCTCCTGAAAAACTATGACAAAACTAATCGGTACATTAATATTCTAAACTCTTCTGGCTTTATTCAGTTCATCAACGATCATATTAGAATTACTCCATGGTCTAATTTGACCATTTTTACAAAGATCTAGAAAACGAATGTAAAACTACGTAGCTACTAACTAAGTACCTCTTGGAATCAAATTTCTTTGAAATCCATAAAGTGAGTGCCAAAGGTCTACACATATGACATACATATGTCATAAAATTGTATACCTTGAAAATTATGTATACCTTGGGGAGTATTATTGTATACCATGGTCTACAAAACAGATTTTCCTTTAATAACTTTTGACCACATAACTGTCTATATTTTCTGATGTCAGATTCGAAATCAGCATAAAAATTCGATTGTAATGATGTAAAATATGCCATCATTCGTAAATAAATTTTCACATTTTGTGCCAATTAACCAGATCAACCAGATATGAAATTAATTATATCAACTGCTAAAAATAAGTGAGAATCATTGGCCTGGTGGGGCCATACATCTGTTCGTGAAAATTCCCAGGCCCTTCTAAGTCTAGCAAGTTTGATATTGCAAAATAAACGTTGCCAGAAAAAAAAAATGCCAGGCAAAATGGCAAGAGATGAACCTTTTCAAGATCCTAACGATAAGTTCAAAGCAAGGGTGCAAAGCAAGTCCAATGTTGTTATAGATACAGCTATTCATCAAACTGACAACCGCTTTTCCAAACATGGAAAATTGTATCAGAGCTTAGAACTCTTTGATCCAAAGAACTTTAGCAAAACATCGTCAGATAATGAACTATTGATGGTAGAACACTTAAAATGATTTCTCACCATCCTTCCTGATCTTGATTTGAACAGATTTAGAAGTGAACTTTCTCAATTTGCCAATGAATGGTCCCTACTCAAACAACCTATGATTCTATACATACCAATAACAACTGATGTCGATGAATGTGATGAAGATATATGTGTGGAACATCCTGGGAAATGCCTTGGCGACTGCAAAGTCGGTTGATTAAAGGTTATGGTAGAATAAAATTTTTTCTCCTCAGCATATGAGACTCTCTGCATGGTTTACAGAACAGTTCTAACTCTGCCCATGACCTAGGTAATGTGAGAAAGACAAACACATAATTTGTCTTAATAGAATTTACCACTCATAATAATAAATATATAAAATTTACAAATAGAATTATAGAAAACTGTGTTTGTTTTAAAATATTGAAACTGAAACTAATTACTGAAGCTCAGTAGCCTACATAATTAATTACCTGTATTCTTTTGTAGGTAATTTTATTGTAATAACTAAATTTTATCAGGTTTGCTGTGAATGAGTGTTTTATCAGTTAAAGCTTATTTTAACTCGTCTATGCAGTACGTTGACTCAAGAAGATTTGGAGGCATTTCTCCTGATGAAATTAAACAGGTGCAAGCTCCACACATCAAGGCTAGCCTCAACATGTAACTAAATCGAAACTTCGCGGTAAAAAGTGTAAATAATGTATTGTGTAATGGCCTGCCTACCACCACATATATTATTATGATTAATTGTGAGTTTACTAAACTGCATAGGATCTTGTAACACATGTTTACTAGGGCGGATCATTTTTACTTTTTTTCGAATTCGCTGTTGAACCGGTATGGGAAATGTGATATACCATCTAAAAACGTTGTATGCAAATATTTTTATTTTTGGACTTCGTCTTCATGGCCCTCTCGGGCTCAAAAATTTAAAAAAATGAGACTTTTCGGTACTTTTCGTGCACATATAAAATTTTATTACTCATTAAATATTTCAAATGAACCAATGCGGATTAGGTTGGAAACCATCCAAAATACCTGTACACAAA